>JARYHS010011408.1:193436487-193458397 GCA_031002005.1 Vandiemenella viatica
ATTTGAATAATGTGTATTACCGGTCCTCACATATGCCTGCCAGACTTGGGCCCTAAAATAGTCACACGAAGCAAAAAACTGAGAACTGCCCAGCGAAGTATGGAAAGACCAATGCTAGCGTTTACAAGAAGAGACAGGAAAAGGGCCGTGCACATTCGTTCAACAACTAAAGTGACAGACATCTTAAAAAGAGTCATGACCCAAAAATGGCAATGGGCTGGTCATATTGCTCGCAAAAAAGATGAAAGATGTATTACGGTAGTACTGGACTGGATACCAACGAACCTGAAAAGAGCAAGAGGAAGACCCCCAGATCGCTGGGATAAGGATATACGTCGAATTACAGGCGTGAACTGGAAAAGGGTGGCTCAAGATCGATCAGCCTGGAAAGAACTACAACAAAACTATGTACAATTAAATTCTAATATATAGCTCATTAGACTTAAAGAGGCTACATCCCGAAATAAGGATTGATATAGCTGCAATAATAAATAATAATATAGAAATAGAATATATAATAGAAAATAAAACAATTACCATTTTATTCGTCTCTTGGGACATGCTTTTGTGTCAGGCTTTTCTTTGTATATGCTCTTCTGGGATCATCTCGTTGCAACATCCAGCAATAGTCCGCTATCATTAGTATTGCATCTGCCTTGGTAACGATTTTCCATGTATTTCATGTCCTGAAGAAATCTCTCACCCATTTCTTCACTAACCGCATCCAGATTTTCAGGAAAGTAGTCTAAATACGCATGTAACTATGCAGTCTAAATATGCATCAAACTCGTGGAACAGCCTAAATTTTGGTACTTCTGCAGCATTTTCTCAGCGAAAGACTTGAAATTAGGATCTTTATTGTTGCCCAGAAATTGTTTACTACATCTTTAAAGGCAACTTCCATTTATTTTTAAAATTTCCATCTTTAAAAAGTTTTCTGTTGCCTTGACCCATAGAGATACCCTCTTTTAGTTTTGGGACTGACAAGGCTGAAAATTTGCTACAAATGTACTGGAATTATTTACCGTCTTTTGGTAAGGCTTTCACAAATTGCTTCATCCAACATAATTTGATGTGTAAGGGTGGAAGGAGAACTTTCGTCGACTCGATGAGAGTTTTTTGGTGCACATTTTTTCTCCAGGTTCAAATGAAAGTCGTTGTGGCCATTACTTATTTTTCCACTGATTTTCCTTGTCTCTGCTATACTACTTACATATAAAACATGGAAACTATGTGTACTGACCTTGCTGTGCAGAGATCATCGATATTATTTTGAGATCACCACTCATGAGCCACTTATGATCGTCGTACTTAATTTTCAGGAGAATAAATTGTAAATTGACTTGTTTATATCGTAAACCGACAGATGGAAGCATTTCATATGTCTTTAAATCTGACAGAACGTCTTATGCTTTTAATTTCTTTCGATATACAGTATGTCACTTTTGACAGATTTTGATTTGTAAAAAATTTTGACGTGACGGAGAAAAACTAAGGTCATTTTTTTATTCAGTGCACAAAAATACTTAGAAATCCATCACTAGAACTTAAAAAAACATGATACAACCGAAAAAATGCAGGCCTGTGTTATGGTTCTGTATATTTTCTGTGTAATTAACTGTAAATTTGTGTAAAGAACATTTTTTTATGGAGAGAAACTGTGTAAATACTATGTTACATATTCAACGACAGTAATATGCATGAAACATTAGTTAAAAGTTTGTAATTGTAAGTGTTGATGTGAGCTACCATGTTTGGAGTACAATTTGTAACAGTTTTGACTGGTTCATGTAGATAATTTCTGTAAATATCTATAATTTTCACTTCCGTGTGTTTGGTGATGGTTATGAATGATTTTGTATTAATTCTAATTGTTTTTGTATGGATTGAATTGTTTAAAGTATTGTTAGAATTCGAGAAACGTCGGTCGGAACTTTTTTAACAATTCTGGATGTTTCTAAAGTGTTAATTTAAGCGCGTAGAGATGACAAGCAGAGAATTATCAGTCAGTATTTCTCGGAAGTGTGTGAGCTTAATCTCTGGAACATTTGTTTATGTTTGTACTTAAAGTCTTTGGATCGAAACGATATCTTGTTCTGTAATGACGTTATAAAAACTCGGCAGAATAAACATATGTGGAAATTGATGCTTCGAGTAATTATTTCAAACAACCAAATATCTAACAAGGTGATAACAAAATGGGTTGAGGAGACGAGAAAAGATATGAAAAAAGCTGGGGTCTATCCGGGTGAGACAGAGAATAAAACAGAGTTTCAAATTAGAACTGATAAATTCGATGGGTTCCGGGAACAACGTAGAAAAGCCAAGACCATCTGGTCTGAAGAAAGGAGGAGAAACCCCAGTGAAAGAATGGAAAAATTCTGCAAGGAGAAGCAAAGGCGAACCAGGAAACCTGTGTTTCAAAGAGGGCTAGAATGAAAGAAGAAAAAAAGTTCTAAATATTATTTAATATTAAGCCCTTTATGAAGAAGTAATTCGTACCCAACATTGGCATAATGGAACAGATTATCAATTTTGTACTGCTTAGATGCTTTCTGCAAAACAAATATTATTTGGCTTTTGGTAACTTTAAGGTAAAACGAAGTTTTAATCATTGTAATCTTGCTTTTGACACAATTACTTTTTTTGAAATAAAACTTTATTTGGCACGGTTGGGAAAAATTTGTTAGCGTTACGCGTCTAGTGCGCAAGAGCCGCAACGTTCTGCGCATGCGTAGAACGTTGATAGTCACGTGACGAAGTCAGATAGAATATTTACATCCAGAGAAGTCGCCATTATTAACAGTGAGACATGCACCAGTATTTTGAACTGATTTTTTCATGTTTATTACTTCTTTTTTGTTTATTTTTATTCGTTCAATAAAGATGATTTCATCATATTCTCTGATCGCTGTTGCGATAAAAACATTCATTATTTCAAAAATTATTTAATTTATGAGGCAGAAATCTACGTTCAAATCGTTATTTCTGACGGGCATAGAAGCTAGTTATTAACGAAATGTTTGCATATTGACATGCACAGTATTTTTAATTGTCTTCTTTTTAGTTATCAGCTGGAAATCTTCGTTTAACACGTCATTTTTGACGGGTTTAGAAGCTACTTATTAACGAAAATTTATTGTAAGAATAGTTATCACTTAATTCTGTCCAAATGTTCTCCGATATAAAAGCTCTAAACAGAAAATACAGACTAAGGCTAGATGCAATGGTCTACAATCTAGCAAAGTATACTTTAAATTTTTAATATTCATTAGCTTAATTGAATAACTTGGACAAAGTTCCTGTTAAAAAAAAAAGCAGTAAAGATAGTAACATTTGTCCATTGAAGTGCGTAAAAACATTTTAAAAAATCAAAATTTCACATAACACAATACACATGAAAAAAAAATACATTTTTCGTCACAGTTTTCCCCTTTTTTCCGAGTTTGGTGCTCTCGCTGGGATCATTTCGCCCGGCTTTTACATTCTGTACACAGATGGCGCTAATATATGAGCGGCAACTTCATTAGGCGAGATATTGCCCGGACCATAATTCAAAAGAAATTAAAAGAGTAAAAATGGAACAGTTTTGCAATATTGCCAACCTCCTAGCGGAATACGGAAGAGGGAGTGCAGAGATCATTAGAATTCCCGATATACAGTATGGTCAGACTCAGTAATCCCTACGCTTAATTCCACTCAGAAAAGTGATATACTATAAACTAAATGCTAGCTCTCTCCGAATGTTAGGAAAACCTTTAACTAATGTATTCCGGTGGCATCAATTACCGTCGAGTTCTAGTTATCAGATCTACGTTTGGCAATGATTACTTTTATCAATACCTGACGCGTTTTCTCCTGTCTTTGATAGTTGATGGTTATAATAAAATATTTAATTAAAACTGCATTGGAGCGCAAGCTCCAGTGGCAATTTCCCTACACACCCTTCTTCCCCCTTTCCTGCACCCAACTACATTTGCCCTCTACAAATTTCAACTTTAAATTCGTTCAACATTTTTGGTAAATTATTCAACATTTCTCTTCGTAACTTATTCCAATCCTTGATATCCTTACCTATAAAAGAGAATCTTCCTACACCCTTGTGCCTGGAATCGAGTGCCAGCGTGTGGTCATGGTCATGTTTCCATTAAATGCAGTACTTTTGATTCTTACACCAATATCTTCTCTTACCTCATAACCAACAAACGCCTTGTACACTCCAATGATCCTTTTCACCCTCCTCCTGTCTTCCAATGAATCCCATTCCAGCTTTTTTTTATCATATCTGTTACTGAGTGCGTTCTGTAATAATTTCCAGAAACAAATCTGGTGGTCCTTTTTTTATTTTTATTTTTTTTATTTTTATTTTTTTTATTTTTATTTTTTTATTTTTATTATTATTATTATTATTTTTATTTTTTTTATTTTTATTTTTTTTTGCACCCTCTCCAACTCCTCTATTTGATACTCAAAATGTGAGTCAAATACTACACTATCATATTCAAACAATGGTCTGAAAAAAGTTTTGTAACCCAATTCCTTTACTTCTCTCGTACATTCCCTCATCACTCTCTTCAACAAGTGCAGAATTTTGAAACCTTTTCCTACCACCTGTCCAATGTGTCCTGCCCAGTTAAGCTCGTTAACAAATGTAATGCCAAGGTATTTACATTTCAAGTCTTGAACAAGCAATTCTTTACCCACCTTATAATCATAATCAACCTTAGGTTTTTATTTGTGTGTCTAATAAGCTGATGTTTTCTGCAATGCTTGGGACTTTATCAAAATCACAAAACTGCTTGAAATTACTGTTTCATTAAAAAGTAGAGATTCCAGAAGTAAAATTAGAGGTTCCAAAAGTATAAGTAGAAGTTTCAAAAGAAAAATTTCTACCCCCCCCCCCCCAGTTTTATTATTGTATGTAAAAAAAATATTTATTTATTATAAAATTACAAAATTTTAAATTCTGTAAAAAGTAGAAAATAAAAAAATACTGACTTCAACTTTACTGAAAAGAAGTAACAAAAAAAAAATAATGGGAAGGATATGGTTGTATTTAGTTATTTATTTATTTTATTTTTACAAGATTCTCTATTCCTGGTTGCATATGGGAAAGTGTACAACGTTAATTATTGTTAATGTCGAGTTTGGTTCGATACTTTGCTTCATTGCAACAAGAGCTGGAAAAAAGTTAATACAATCTCGGCATTTGCTGTGTTATGCTGGGATACGTTTTCTACACTTGGCCGAAAACATTGATTTATCGCCATTTCATTATAAAGTCGTATTTCGCAGCAGAATCATTTCTTATTTCCATAGATTGTACTTGAATTATTGCATTGAGTAGTTACGAGGCTCTCCCGATACTTGTGGATTTCAGAATTGCAACATCTCTGACGTCTCAGGGGAAACACACTAAGTATGTTAGTAAGAGGCGGCGAAAGAGACATAGTAAACGCGACGGTGTGGAACTAGGGTATCGTTCACAAGTGTCTTCGCACTACCCAGGGTGTTGGGGAAGGGGGGGGGGGGTTTGCCACCTCCAGCTTGGGAACCTGTGGCACGAATCATAATTAAAATTAGATGTACTTCCTACCAATTAATTTTTTACTTGTCAAATAACTTTGACTATTACTGAAACATTATTAAAAATTGTGTAAGAAATGGTATTCGAAATGCTTCAGATAACAGCTATATGTAACAGGCATCCGCTCTTCTCATTTTAAACAAATTTTTCTTCTCTATATGGTCTAAGAAGAGATAGTCACATTGAATATGACAAACAAATTTCTATTGAATAATAATTATTTAAGTTTTAAACCGGTATATTGTAATAAAGCTTTATCAAACCTAGTCAGCACTAAAATCATCTGCACAACAAAATACGTTAAAAAATCAACAAAATGTAAAAATATTAATTTGTGCATTCTTAGTAAAATTTCCAACAACACAAACAAACAAATTCTGACTCGTTGAAAGTAACTAATGCGTAAGTAAGTAATGCGAAGGATCTACGAAAATTGGAAATGCAGTTTCACAGGATTATTCTTCCGTACTTTTCTGTGTGAAAAAATAAAATGAAATAAAATGGATAACCACGTAAAAGGACAACGATATTTAGATACTTCAAATAATTAGCACAGAAGCAGGAAAAAGTTTTTTAATCCAATTTAATTAGATTTTGTTGGAGCATATACTCCGATGGCAATTCTCATACATACTTACCGTATTTACCAGCTTATTCTTGTTATTAGTATCTTAAATTCTATGAGTGAAATTTTCCCACCCATCGACTTATGCCCTTTAAGAATTTTAATTTTTTAACTTGTTTCAGTGCCCATAAAAAATAACGAGAAGAACTCAGAGTTATGGCAGTTCATTTCCTACAGTTCCTTAACTAAACGGAATTGTTATTATATACAACTCAAAACCTTACAAGTGACGTAATGTGGTAAATATTTGTTAGTTTACTGTAACAGTGATATCTCTGGACAGACAGTATAAGAAAACATCTTCATAGACTGAATGAAAATAAACAAAAACTAATAACTAATATGTTAAAATTAAGTTTTTGGAGAAATTACCCGGCAGAATACCCTTGACGAATTCTTGTCAATTAATAAGTTGATTTAAACGAAATGTATACTTTCCTTACAGTGTTGTGCCAGTTAATTTCCTGGCAGCTGCTGAAGTAAAGAGAACTGTCCACTAAACAGCGCTCATAACCTCGATTTAACAGTAACCTCTCTGGACGTTGTTAGTTTGACAACGAAGGCCGGGCGCGTGACGTCAGCGTTACGGACATCATGACATAGCCTTCTACCATATATATTATTTCTAAAAGGTGTTTTTTTGTCACAAGCCATTATCTCCCATTATATATCATCGAAATGTATGAATGAGGTTTCATTTTAAAGCTTATGGTCCCCACTTTGGTCACATCATTTTCAAAGAATTGAACCCTTAAAGGGCAAAAATATATATTTTTTTTCTAAAACGTGTTTTTTTTTCGCGAACTATTTATCTCCCTTGATGCCTAAACATAAAAGAGATAAAAAAAGATATCATTTTGAAGACTATGGTCTTTGCTTTGGCCACATCATATTTTACGAAAGGAATTTTTTGGAATTCGGCACTTAAAGGCCAAAAGAATCAATATTACATGTACAACGTGTTTTTTATTACGAGGCCTTTATTTCCATCGATACGTAACCGAAATCTATAAACGACGTATCGTTTTAAAGATTAAGGTAAAATCGTAAATTAAGAAAGAGCTTTTTCGGAATTTGACACTTAAAGGGCCAAAGCAATAACTATGAACGTCGCGCGTATGAGACAGTTCAGGGCCAAGTCCCTTGACAGCAACAGTACATATCACAGAAATGTCAATGAACTACTTTTTGTACAAAAAGTAGCTTTTCGGATATTTCCGTACGCGTCTTTTTGTCACGAACCATTTATCTCCTTTGGCACCTAGCAGAAATCGAGAAATGAGTTATCGTTTTAAAGATTAAGGTCTTCGCTTAGGTAACATCATAAATTAAGTATGAAATTATTCGGAATTTGACCCTCAAAGGGCAAAAGTAATAACTATGAAGGTCGCGCGTATGAGACAGTTCAGAACCAAGCTGATAGATAGCAGCAGCACATATCACAGATATATTAATAAACTGCTTCACTGGGGTCAACAAGGACAAAGCGCGTTACCTATAGATATTAACATTGTGTATCACAGACATATCAATAAACTATGTTTTTTGAACAGTAAGTAGCTTTTGGGATATTTTTTTCTTTTGTGGAAACTTCTGTATTGCTTTACAGTTCCAACTTACACATTTTATTTGTGAAATTTTCTCATGGGCTATGATCGCAGCAACACATATCGCAGAGATATGGATGATATGTTGTGTGTATTTTGTTCTGGTTGGTTGTATTCTGTTAAGGTCAGTGACAGTTTGTCATACATACAGTATGTTTTTACATTTTGTTAATTGTTTCGTAATATGCTGTAAGTATTTTGATGAGTATCTCTTACACTAAACAAACGAACAAATGCTGCAAATGAGGCGGTTGTATTTTTTTATCCTATTACAAGCCGCGAACCTTACCATTCATTGTAGTTTATTCGCGAATTTTTCGCAGGAGTCATCTAGTTAATATTGATTCATTCAGTATTTTTTTGTAAACTATTAAGTACGTCCATTGTTTTGTTGGTAATTCAGAGAAGTTATGCAGAAATTACAGCACGTTGTAAGTCAACAGGTAAGCATCAGTCCATCTGATTTTAAAATAGGTCACTTGAAATGTACAGGAGAGACTTGACGAGTGCGCACACTTTAATTTACAACGTACAGAATACGTGCGAGGCTGTATGAGGTACGGGCCCATAATTTGGTATGCGCGGCCGAGCTCGTAAATTCGATCTGCTAGTGTGCATATCACGTCCTCGGTCCGGAAGCTGTAAATCGTGACGTATGGCGATCGAAAGGGGCCGCTCGCAAATATCGGAGCGCTGCATGCATTACCGCGTGACGTCCCGATTGCTCCCCATTTCCTGTACTACTCGACAAGCTGTTGCCATGGCAACCGCACGCTGGGTATTGCGACAGACAGGCGGTGAGTGGTGTTTAGCGGACCCTCGCTCTAAAGGGGCGTTTATTATGATTACAGTAGAACTCCAGTTATCCGAATCAATTGGGACCGGACCCCTTTCGGACAATCAAAAATTCGGATAATTGGATTTTTTCGAAATAGGGTCTATTTCAATTAATTAAAGTATGTATGTTGAAAATGGGAGAAAAAACTAATTTTTTAAGATAAAGAGTTTTTAATTAAATTAAATTAAAAGGCAACACTTTTACATGTTAAGCGCACTTACAAGTGCGGTACATTAGTACAGTATGTATGTACCGTTCTGTAAATAAAAGTCATTGCTTGCTGAACATCTCTGTCAAAGTGAGCTGTTTGACTGTGTTCATCCATTTTCGGGCAGCCAAGTCGCGCCTCCGCTTCATAGTGAGAAGTTGCATGTGGTCACACTCGGGCTGACGCTCAATCCACGTCAACGCAGTTTCAAGGCCGGCAAATGCTTAATTAGCTGATGGTACCGTGTCTGCTTCAACTTCGACGTTCAGGTCATCTTCTTCCTCGACACTTTCTTCTCTCACACTTTCTATAAGTTCATCATCATTTAGGACTTCATAGCCTGAGTCTGACGAATCACACACCACCCACTCTCCTAAATCTTCAGCTCTAACTTCTGAACATCAAGGAATTTTCAGAAGAATGTTTCTGAATTCTTCAAATGAAACATCATCCTCATCTTCTCCTCCCTCTTCCCTTTCGTATTCTTGAGCTTGTTTGTCCCTTTTCTCCTTTTCCTTCTCTTCTTCAATTGATACGCCTTTCAACTTGTTCCACGCACGTCTTAATGTGACTACCTTAAGAGATTCGGATAATCAGCGATTCGGATAATCGGAGTTTGGATAATTGGAGTTTACTGTACTTGGTGCGTCTCACTGTGTATTCCACCATACGCAAAGATGCTAAGGTGAAAGAATAATCCTGTACATGTGGCTGTAAGCTGCATACATGTTGCTGAAACGAAGAAGAACCATTTCTGGAGTAAAACCTATCAATCATATTAATAATTACAATTAAACTACCTATTTATTTGCAGAATACAGTGCCTGACCAAAAAAAAGTGCAGGACTCTCAGAAGTGGAGGAGGAAACTAAATGAAACTTCACGGATTGAGAAAGATATGTGACGTTATTTCAGTGATTACAACATCGAGTCAAATTTACAAAGAACCTGGCAGAATGATCCCAGTTATCAGTATGACATTGCAACTCCTCTGGCCTGGATGCCAGCACTGATTTGGTTGTGAAGGGTGTCATAAATCCGTTGTATCCGCTCCTGAGGCAAGCTGACCCACAACTGTTGTAACTGGTCTTTGAAATCCTGGATACTGGCACTGGGACGGAGTTGACGACTAAACTGGTACCGAGCGTGTTTTACCGGGGAGAGATCTCGGGATCTTGCTGGCCACGGGAATACCTCAACATCAGTCAGACAGTTCATAGTGACTGGTGCCGTGTGTGAAAGAGCATTGTCCTGTTGAGACAACGCATGAGAGGTAACGCATGAGGAGGCACGATGTCCGTGACGAACCGTTGTGCCGTCAGAGTTCCCTCAATCACTACCAGCCGTGACCTGATGTCATACCCGATGGCTCCCCACACCAAGACGTCAGGAGTAACATCGCGTGGCCTCTACGAAACATTGGAAGAGTGGTACCTCTCCCCATGTCACCGCCATACTCGCCGACGATGGTCATCCGACGTGGTGCAGAACCGACATTCATCAACAGTTCATTCTGAAGTGCTTCTATGATATTAAAGTCAAATCAGTTGAGAAGTTACATGCATTGTGGATTTAGAGGATTTAACAAACGTACCTTGGAGAGAATATAAATCATCTAAAGTCCGAAAAAAAAAATGTAAATCTTCATAAATCAGTATGTGGCACTAAATTCCCAGTTTCTCACAGTTCACTAGGTACACACCAATTTACACACATTGCAACAAGCCATAAACATCATTAGTATTTAAACCAGCCGTGTATTTGTTAGCGTACAGTGGAAAGATGTATTTTATTGTAAACTGGAGGTCGGAATCCATTTTTTTATGTTGAATATAAACCTTCATATTATTTAAAACTACCATCCTTCATCACATTGTTAGAGGCAGGACAGAATGCAAGCCCATATATATATATATATATATATATATATATATATATATATCCTCGCAACATGATTTGAAAAAGTGTGTTGATACTTTTATCATGTCTAAGTTTAAATATACATTTACATAAACATATACATTAAACACGTCATGTGTTTAAACAATTCTATATTTAGTAATATGTACACTGTGTCTGAAGAGTTTCCACTTTTATAACAGCATTAAAATCGAGTTTTAATGTTCTATTTACATATTACAGTTATGTTTATGTATTCTTCAATGTCTATCTTGATATTATTCATGATTTAATGAGAATTCGCCTTACATTATTGTAAAAATTTGTATTCGAATATGATATAAATATCGCAAACGATATGCAGTTACATCTAACCGGAAATCTTACTAAATTTTTATTTTTAAAGTAACTTCATATAATTAAATATATCATCCACTTAAAAGTCAGCGTTTGTTTTTGCTCTTCTGGGAACAAAAGAATTTCGTTTCACAAACTGTGATTTTGTTCTTGAGGTTAAGTAGCAATGAACCGAACTTATATTCCCTTCTGGCAGTTATATTTGAGCTAAGCGATCTTCCGGTGTGTAATTTTCTTTTACTGAACTTACAATAATCTCTTGCCAAATAAGATTTTAAGTATGTTATTTGAGTCGACGCAGAACCCGAATTTATGAGTTTGTTAATGCTAACCAATCATAGCCTCTCCACGAAAAATGACGCTCTAAGTCAGAAACAATATTTCATTTATGAGTTCTGTGGTCCTGCCGAGGAAGCCATAAAGGTCTCAAATAACTTCAAAACCAATAATTTAGAAGGCGTTTTTCTGGAACGATCGTTAAAACTGCCGTCGATACTTCTCTTTAGAAGCTGATCTGGTCGTATATTTTAATATGGTGGAAGCTACACGACGGACGTGGAACGTTTTAAACGCGCTCTTATTAACGCTGCGGGGAGGCTACGAACTGCCTTTTTTATGAGAAATAAATTGTGTTCGTCGATACTTATCAGCGTTTGATGTTCACTGAGGCAAAGTGGCTCTTCCAGTTTTTGCCCTCCGCCAAAGTCGCTCTCTATAACGTCGCTATTCCGGTTATTGTTTGTCGCGTATTTCATTTAGTTCAAAGTTTTTTTGGATTCTAGGCCTGGAAGTATTTTTTGCTACCATCAGTCTTTCGACTGGTTAGATACAATCCTCCATCCCTTCCTATCTTGTGCTAAACTCTTCATCTCAACTTACCCCTTACAACCCACGTCCTCAATTACCTCCTTCATTTATTCTAATCTGTTTCTTCCTCTGCAGTTCTTACCTTCGACTGTTCTCTCCATTAAACATTTAATCAATCCTGGATGTCTCAGAATGTGACCCACCATCCTGTTTGTTCTTTCTGAAAACTCTTCCACAATTTTCTTTGCTAACCCATCATTTCCAAAACTGGTTCGTTTCGTACTTTTAGCATCTTTCTATAGTACCACATTTCAAGTGCTTCAATGCTTTCTGGTATTGCTTAAGCCTGTGTTATGCTACCATAAAGTGCTGTTTTCCATATCTAGAGTTTTAAAAACTTTTTTTTTTATTCCTAGATCATTATTTGAAATTAAAAGATTTATCTCCTTCATGGAGCCTTCTTCTTTTTTTTTTTTTTTTTTTTTTTTTTTTTTTTGCTATTCTGCTTTTAATATCATTCCTGCTTCAGCCATTAGTTATAATTTTACTTACTAAGTAGCAGAATTCACTTACTTCTCTTGTAGCATCCCATCCTGTTGCTATTGCAACAAAAGAAATAATTTATCAATCTTGGTTTGAAACCATTCGTTTTGAATTTCATCACTATTTTAACTGATTGTCACTAGAGATGGGTAGGTCCGGATGGATGCAGTTCCGCGGACCCGTATCACTTGCGCTAGGGATGGATGTACATCCGAGAGCTTGTCGGACCTGCTTCCAGTCGGACCTGTAACAGCGCCACAGTTCTCGCGTGGCCGGAGGTTGAACCACGGCCGGACCTGCAACCGCGGAGCTGGAACGCAGTTTTTCATTACAGTTCCGATTTGAAATCTGTGTTCTGAAGAGTTTAATGTCATTTACTGTACGATTCGATTACAGTTCTGTTTAAAGATGAGATTATAAATGAAAAACTATTTCTTAATGTCTTACTACTAGTAGATAATTACAATAACTATTAAATGCCAATGGGTAGCTAAAACCCGGTAGTACATTTTTATTGGTCGGGTTCGTGCTTCTAAGGTGAGGAGTGTTTTTCGTGCTAAATAAGAATGGACTTATAATTTAACTTGTGATTTTAATGCGTTGTAGTATTATTAAACTTTTAACGTTCAGTTTGATTGATCACAAAGTGTCTAGAATTTTTAACTTTCTGAATTCTGATGGCTTAAGGACAAATCAGATAATACATTTAACATCTCTTTATTGCAGAAACACGGTTCGTAGAGTTTCCAAGGAACATTATACATATCTATACTAATATTATAAATGCGAAAGTAACTCGGTCTGTCTTTGTCTGTTTGTTACGTTCCTTGGGCTAAACGGATACTCCGATCGTGATGAAATTTGACGGGAAGATGCTGTTTGACATTAGGATCGAGATGGGATACTATATTATGTATAAATAAGAACATATTGTCATTAAATTATGAAAACTATCTCAACTGTGAAAGACAAACGCATAATATATATCTATATTTGTAATGCGCAACTGCTTCCAGCATTGTTAGGGTGGCGTAGTGGTAAGGAGTTTGCTTCTTAATGTTAATCCTTCAGCGTTGCTTCGGGATCTAATCCCATTGGGCACAAATATTTTTATGAATTGTTTTTCATAGTTCGAGCCAAGTCTAGGATTTTATAGTAAGGATACCATGTTCTGGCAAATCTTTGGCGCTAGAAAGCGTTAACTTTATTCACGGTATACTGGTTCCACAGGTAGTTTTTGTATGATCTAAACTAATAATATTGTGTATGCGAAAGTGAGTCTACATCTTTTTTATTTTACGTTTTGATGAATATATGTTTATACCGATGACAAGGAAATACTTTGTATATTTGGGAACGAAATAGGATAATTTTTCCGATATGAATAACAGTTTTAGTCATGAGACAGGTTCGAAGGTAGAATGGTATATCGATGGCGTTCCCGTCATATTATGCCGACTCAGTGTTATTTGGGACATCTTAGATAATTTTCAGCTTTGTATATCCAATTCTAACAATCAAATTCTAAATCCACGCGTACGAAGTCGCGGGTAACAGTTAGTAATATATATAAATGATTATGTGACATTATTGCGAGCTACTCTGCTGGCCGCTTTTACAGAAATATTTTATAATCCAGTCGTTTCTAGAACTTCTAACAATGGCTCAAACAATCGGTTATTATTACTAAGAATTAAATCTTGATTAAAAATACGTTCAGATAAATTGGAAATAATATTAAATAAAATTACAAATAAATTAAAAGTTTCTGAAATTGCACAAAATAAAATAAAGATTTTGAAAGCACCAAAAACACGTTATGGTAGCTGGCAAAACATAAATATTACTGTTTGATTAAAATGCATTGTATCGCACTCGATTTAGCACTCACGTCAACGTTTTATTCACTCAATCAAAATAGTTTCACATAGTATACAGAGCAAAACACTATACATAATATAAGAACAAATATCACGTAATTTCTCCCTCACAGTTTAAAATAAGATATACTTGCATTTTGTTTTTTGTTCATTTATAATAAACTGTTTCTTAAGCTGGTATATTGTGGAAAGGCAATATTTATCTCAAGATGTTGAGTCTTGAATAATTTCATTTTTAGTAAAAAAACTAACAGTTAACAAAGACTTTCGATTTTTTTTAGTAGTACTTAAACATTATTAAGAAATGATTTCATTTTATTCTTATAGAAGCCCACAGAAATTTTACTTTTATCATTATCAAGTCTGATTATGCTGTGATTTTCTAATATTACGTACAATTGTGAGTTTCAGACAAAAATAAAACAAAATTATCAGAATTAATATTCTTTCATTTCATAAATTAATGGATGAACACATAACTCATACTGCAGTTCTCCTTGGTAGGATTTGTATCCACCATACGCTCGATTGTAGGTTCGGACCCATACAGGTCCGCCGGACACGTATTTGGATGTAGGTCCATACACATCCAGTTCCGCCATACACTCCGCGCGCTCGATTGTAGAACCGGACCCATACAACTCCGCCGGACACGTAACTGGATGTAGGTCCGCACAGATCCAGTTCCGCCATACACTCCGCCCGCCCGATTGTAGAGCCGGACCCATACAGGTCCGCGGACATGGAACTTGGATGCAGGTCCGCAGCGCTGGATGTACATCCGGACCCGACTCCTATAAAATCTCGGACCTGCCCATCTCTAATTGTCACCAGTCTTTCTCCCGATATACTCTTCATTTATTTATTTCGTAAGCGATTTCTTTTCTTATTACATATAACCGTTTATATCGCTCCTCTTAGCAAACGTTTAACACACACCATTACACGCTGTCTATACTACATATTTTCGTGTTTACACACCATTGTAAGCAATTTCTACTTCATATTTAGTTCCAACTGCAGCGATAGACTATTATGGTTTTACGCCTCGTCGACGTCGAGATCATTAAAGGCGGGATGGAACTGGGGACAATGAATGGTGTGGAACTTTCCCATGGTCTTTTGAACAAAGCATCCCGGCATTCGTCTCGAGTGATTTGAGGAAAGTATGATAGGCGTGTCATATTGGCTTACGGTTTATAAAAAAAATTCTGGAATCATCTAAGATATCCCCAATTTTCAGCTCAAAAACTACTCATTTTCAGGGACAAATTAAAGCCAAACACGGAAAAATAGCTACTGAATGGAAAATAACTTTTGCATTCCTCATTTTTCTGAGTGTCATCTTCTTCTATCGTTGTACCCGACCGAGCAGTGCGATGGAACTTTTTTAGCAGCTGTATTTTTCTTTATTGTCAAATTGATGGTTGTTAACAAGAGTACTGAATCTGAATCTTTCCTATACTATATCATCTGTGATTCCAATTTCCTGGACGTTTTATTGGATTTCAAGTAGCCAATGGTTACTCTCTTTAGTTGCGTTGGCAAGGTCAAGAATTCTCTTGGTCAGTCTGTCATTATTCGTTCTGATAATGTGGTTATGGAATGTCATTCATCTTTTTCGGAACGTGTCTGTAATTTTCTCAGAATATTGATGGAGGCCATAAGATTCTCTTTTCGTGCAAATTCCTGCTGTACACTCTCGGCTGAAGATTTCCCTTAGAATTTTCCTTTCTTGATTCCCAATATTTTTACGTATTGATCTGCCTCCAACAATCAAAATTTTTTTGCGTATAATGCCTCCGATTGAATTACTTCGCAATTAGGTATATTGACTTTTTATTGTATCTGTTTCGGTGACTCCACATGCTTTTTGTAATTTAGACATTTTCTTGTTGTTAGCTTCGCGGTTTTCCCCTATGAATAATTTCTCGCAGGTAGAACTGAGAATAATATGACTGATAAATTCTGCAGCCCATTAATGTTTATTGAGTTGAAAATACGTTACAATTTGAATAATGACACTGGGTTAAGATTGTCTCAGTGCTGACTGTTCTCAATAATTAACTAAATATACGGTCATCTAAATAAAATACTTGATAGTATCATATAAAGGTAAAGATAGACGAGACGTTTCTTCCGGGAAAGAGTTGCTGATTCTCATGTTGAGGCGGGATAACGATCTACACAATTGGCGTGATGTATTTCTAATACTGAAAGAGTGTGCATGTTACATACATGCCAGGTATTTAAGGAAAAGTATGTGAACATACATTGGTCAGCCAGAACATTGTGACTACGAATGTACACACTTTGACAATAAATTTGGCCGCCACTGAAAAATTCATTCACTCTTATTTTGCACAATCTGACATCAATGTCATCCCAGGGAACAGTAATGCAATACTGGCAAGCCAGTATTGCGTTACTGCTTCTTCGGATGACATTGATGTCAGATTGTGCAAAATAAGAGTGATAGAATTTTTCAGCGGCGTCCATATTTATTGTCAAAGTGTGTACCTACTATCGATATAAACCCGTCCAGCCTATAGCAGCGTCACCTAACAAGGAATAACTTCTAGTCAGAGACACGCACGATACACGTAGTATCAGCGAGCGTGTTATCCGTGTTTAGAATGGGGAAGGCGCGCGATCTATCTGAGTTTGACCGAGGGCAGATTGTGATGACCCGTAAACTCTGCACGAGAAGTTCGGAAACTGCACGACTTATCGGGTGTTCGAGGAGTGCTGTGGCGAATCTCTTCAATAACTGGTGAAACCACGCCCAAACGTCGAGGGGTTGGGCGGCCACCCCTCATTACAAATGTCAGGCATCTTAGGCTGGGCAGACTGGTAAAACAGGATAGGCAGCGAACTGTGGCGGAATTAACATCAGGCTTTAATGCTGGGTGGAATACAAATGTGTCTGAACACTTAGTGCAACGAACAATCCTAACGATGGGCCTCTGTGCCCGATGACCCATGCGTGTGCCAATGTTAACATCACGACATCGGCAACTACGACTGAAATGGGCATGTGATCATCGTCACTGGACGTTGGCGGAGTGGCAGATCGTTGCATGGTCTGATGAATCCTGATACCTTCTTCATTATGCCGATGGGAGGGTGCGAATCCGCCGTTTTCCAGGGGAACAGCTTCTTGACACCTGTACTGCGGGACAGTGACAAGCTGGCGGTGGTCCTATTATGCTCTGGGGAACATACACTTGGGCTTCCAAGGGTCCAGTGGAGCTCGTGCAAGGCGCCATGACGGCCAATAGGTATCGTGCTCTGGTTGCAGACCAAGTACACCCTTTTGTGACGAGCATGTATCCCAACGCCAGTGGTATTTTTCAACAAGATACTGCGCAGTTTCACAAGGCCAGTAGTGTGATGGAGTAGTTCGAGGAACACAGTGGCGATTTGCAATTCATGTGCTGGACCCCCAACTAGTTAGATCTGAACCCGATCGAACACATGTGGGATGTGATTGAACGTGGCGTCTGAGTTCAACGCCACCTTCCCCGGAATTTACTGAAATTATTTGACTTGTGTGTGCAGACGTGGTGCCAGCTCCCTCCAGAGACCTATCAAGGACTCATTGCTTCCATGCCAAGTGGCGTCGCCGCTGTTATCCGTGCCAAAGGCGGACATACCGGCCATTAGGTAGGTGGTCAGAATGTTCTGGCTGATCATTGTACGTAAGTATCTCTCACACACGACTCTTACATCCAAGTAGCTTGTATTTAGGTTCGGATCAGAACTTAGTCCTCGTGGTATTCGGTTATCAGGAAATAGAGATGGGTCACAAATAACTAAACGGCTACAAATAACCGTTATTTTAAAAAACGCCGTTTAGCAAGTAACGGCCAAAACGATAACTGGAGTTATTCAAATAACTGTCAGCACCTCCACTGACAGCGCTGTAATTGTTTGTCGACCGTCCGCTACGAGTGCATCAGTCACCGCTTATTACTTCTCTCACCGTTATTAATTGTAATAGATACCACTAGATGACACTACCATCGCAAAATAATAGTTATTAACTACGATAGCGACCACTAGAGGACACTACCTAAGTACCTAAGTAAACCGCTTTTTAATACGGTTGACCGTTATTAATCGCGATAGCGACCAACAGATGTCGCTACTACTGACGACGTCAAATACTACTTTGCAGATATTATTTGCGATGGGATCCAAAATTTATCATATTTCTACAACTTAATGACCATAAAATGGGTTTTCAGCATCCATCCTTCCATAGTAAACAACGTGATTATGCTTTTTGTTACAGCTGTTTACCCGTGATATAGCGTCTTTGCCAGTTGAAGGCGTTAATAACTTCGATAGCGATCACTAGAGGACACCACCTATGTAAACCGCTTTTTAATACCTTTAAGCGTTATTAACTGCGATATCGACCAACAGATGTCGCTACTACTGACGCGTTAAATACTACTTTGCAGGTGTTATTTGCGATAGGGTCCAAAATTTATCATCTCTCTACGACTTAGTGACCATTAAACTGGTTTTCAGCATCCATCTTTCCATCGAAAAACACTTGATTATGCTTTTTGTTACAGCTGTGTACCTGTGTTATAGCGTCTTTGCCAGTTGAAAGCGTTATTAACTTCGATTGCGATCACTAGAGGACACCACCTATGTAAACAGCTTTTTAATACCTTTAACCGTTATTAACTGCGATAGCAACCAACAGATGGAGAAACCATCGAAAAGCGCTAGTATTTCCACAAGTCAATTAGTGTCAAACAGCAAATCATATTTACATTTCAAATTACTTTTATGTACGTCTGAACAA
This sequence comes from Vandiemenella viatica, assembly GCA_031002005.1. Taxonomy (NCBI): domain Eukaryota; kingdom Metazoa; phylum Arthropoda; class Insecta; order Orthoptera; family Morabidae; genus Vandiemenella; species Vandiemenella viatica. Next base: position 193,455,661 of record JARYHS010011408.1, read on the forward strand.
CATATTTAAATTGCAGCTGGTCTGTTATTGGGACACATTTACAACATATGTAAAGTATGCTATACATATAACTATAGCCACACAAAACTTAATGCGAATTAATAGCCAGACTGAAAAATTGTTTACTTTCAGCAAAGTTGATCTTCTGTTCTTTACGAGTACGCAACGCGTAATGCTGTATTTGTTGCATATATTCATAAAAACTCCTACCACAAATTCATTAGTTTCAAACAGAAAATATATTAACACGCAATCAAAACTGCCCACTTCGGATTATTTTTATATATCGCACATCCCTAAATCACTTATACTTCATTTCCTCCTGTTTGATCACGTCATACACTAACGGTTAAAGCTGGCCGTGTTAAAATTCTATATTAATTTACCAAGGCATCACTGCCTTTTATTAAACAAATACATAAACAAAAGTCGAAGGCGTATATAATGTCTCTGACAGTTACTATGGAAGCCGCTTATTTGAAAGCCGCTATTGGTGACGTATCATTAAACGCTAAATAACGCTAATAAGCGGCTTTTCGTGACGTCAGGGCTATTTCGCTATTATTTGTGGGTGTGACCGCTATTTTCGTCACATCCGGTTATTTGACATTTCCGGCTTTTTTCAACAAGAGAAGAGCGTTTCTGAGCAGAGATTTTAGTAGCATCTACACAGATATTACTTCGGAACAAAATAACTATACGTTATTTCTAACGGTTAAAAAAAGCGGTTAGAAAAAAGAAGCAATAACTGAATAACGTATTACTTGAAAAAAGCGTTTTGCCCATCTCTATCAGGAAACATCTGTAACAAAATTAGATGATAACATCGATAATGCGGATAGAGGATGAATGGAAACCGGTTACCTGATAGCTACTGCGTGTCCGGAGTTGAAGGCGTGGCGAACCAGCTTGCGTGTGTTTATGAAGTCCACTACAATTGTGTGGAGACGTGTGGCACTGTGGCAGATAGACTTAAAGAAAACATCCGCCGCTATAGACAAAAAATAGCGAGCAAATCCGCCGTGGTTCGCAATGTCGAACAATTAGGAATAGTGCATGCAAGGAGAAAGATGACCATGACTACAAACTGGTACTCTATTTCATGTATTACGGAGTGGAAAAATTATCTGTTTTGGGTAAGGGAGTATCAGGGACTGGAATAAATTGCCATGTGAGGTGGTCAATAATTTTAAAAAGTGCTGAAAGACTTTAGGAGTAAAAATTAGTAAATCACGAAAGTAGATGGGGAGGAATTTAACACTCAAATTATATATATATATATATAATATATATATATATATATTATTGATGTGTCACACTAATTACGACATCAAAAAATATATGGTTAATTTTATTTATTATAAATCATTAATTAATATTTATCATGAGGGATGTGAATTATTACCAAAGGCACCATTTGAAATTGCTATTTATTAGATCACGTACATGGATTGCATTAATTAGTCTGACGTGATTAAGAGATGTGATTTGTATAGCATGAATTGACTTGTTCATCAGGGTCGTTTGCTGGGCTTGTGGACGCGGTAGGTGAACGCACTCAACACACACAAGTTCGTTGGTTACACAATACCGTGAAGTTGGCTTCTGCGACGGCAGCTTTAGGCAGGTCCGTGGAGGCGCTTCTTGCTGCGGGACTGCGCCAAGTCAGTCAGCTCCACTCGAGGTCGGCGTTGTGTTCGACGCTGTCTGGAGTAGCTGCACCAAGTAACTTGGATGAGAAATGGTCGACGCGGTCTGGCGGCGAACCTGGTCCTTGGAAAGCTCTTCCAGCAGGAGCGCGAACTCACACTCGCGTATTTTTGCACGTCCGTCCGCGTGCCGCCACGAGGTGCACACCTGTGCGGCCCCCAAGCGAGTCCTCACGCCACCCTTCCGCCTAGCGGTCCAGCGGATTAGGGGAAATACGAGGGGTAGCAAAATTCCTTGGGCAACAGGTACAGTCTTTGACATTATTTCTGGCCGCCGGTGAAAATTCTATCACTCTTATTTTGCACAATCTGGCATCAATGTCATCCCAGGCAACAGGAACGCAATACTGGCTCCGCCTCCTCGCAATTTCATTGGTGGATATTTTATTCAGAGCCATCTATACTGCAGATTTTTCATTTCCTTAAGTCAATGCAGGAAACAATTGGCCAACAGGTAGGAATTAAGCTCCTCCACTGACGATTCTTATTGGCTGAACAGTTCATCATCCTACCATACATTTCTATAATACTTTACCAAAATTCAGATCTTGAAACGTTTGCCAAAAGTTCTAATTAACGGGATTGCATTAAAGTGAGGCAGGAAACAGGCTCAATGCTGTATATTACTACGGTTGATTAGCATAAAACTATAACGATAAGATTGTTATACTCATTTTGATAATTCTTTCGGATAATATTTCACTCATATATCTGGTCAGTCCACAAACCAAGGGATAATCATGTTCCATGAGGTAGAATTTTTAGTACTACGAAACTACAGAAACAAGAAATTATTTCGGAAGTGTCTCTCTCCAAGATGGATTGAATGAAAACAGTCTTCCTACGCTGCGTTGTATACGCCTATTCGAGGAAAGTAGCACCGAGCTTGCAGTGGTCCTATGGTTAGCGTTCTGGGTTGCTGAGCGAGCGGTTCTGAGTTCAAATCCAAGTAGTTTCTTATTTTTTTTTTTTTTTTACTTTAGAAATCTATCTTTACTTGTATTTTATTTTTAAGCGTACCGAAACTG
>JARYHS010011408.1:193459397-193541626 GCA_031002005.1 Vandiemenella viatica
CCTGTGTAAACACGCCCCGGGCGGTGGAATTTCCCCGCTAGCTTTCACTCTCCTGGGGGTGTGGAATATCTGCGCCCAAAGAAACTAAGCCCTTGGGAGATGGTGCCATCTGTGCGGCCGATCGGTGAACTAACGGCGGCCATCTTGGTCGCCCCAAACGGGGGGCGGCCATGTTGTGACGTCACGCAACCGTGCTGCCACCTGGCGGTGCGCTTGAACTCTTATTATCTTCCTACTAACATGTTTGAAAGTAGCAACAAGTATAAAAATAGCAACATACTAAGGTGAAGCATTAAATGCAGGAGATTTCATGCCACAGTTCCTCCGGCAGATTTTAGTTTGTGCTTTAAAATTGTCCCTTTCTATGGAAATCTTATGTCAATACCATTTTGTACACAACGTTTTCGGTTATGCTGTCATTGGAAACACACGTTTTTTGTAAATGTATCCCTGCTTTTTTCGGTGTCTCCCCGTGGGCTTCATTGACTATATAATAGGCTATGAATGCACATGAAATTTATGGACAGATCGTATACAAACTTACTGCGAGAGAAACAACGCCTGAGTGACCGATATAACATTACAGAGACTTACACACGCTATCCGTCTATCTGTCACGGTTCTGTTACTTTTCAAAATTTCGTGAAAAAATATGTCATTCATCCAGAAAAAAAGTATCCAGTGTCCTTCCTAATGATATATAATATTTCCTTGTAAATTTTTACCAAGATTCGTTAAGCCGTTTAGTCTCGAAAATCTAATAAACAGACAGAGAGACAGAATTACTTCCGTGTTTATACTGTTAGTGTATATGCCCATTATTCATCTATGTCTTTTAGATCATTAGAAGGTCTTACAATAACTTATCGCTATCTACCAGTGCCCTTGAATCATGATTTGTTATCGGGACTCTGTGTCTGCTGAAGATGACGTCAGCATTTCTGAATGGAAAGGGCTGACATTCCGCTGAGACAAGGCGCCAATTAGGTTTAGATGCGTCGCGTTTCCATCTTCATCAGAACATTGTGCGAGCCACTTTCGGAATAATCAGGACGGTTGTTTTGAGTTGACCTCCTCAGCTACTGAGGTCTTCTCTGCAACTTGTTAGCAGTATCACGGCTGTTTAAAAACGATTTTGGAAACATCTGCTTACCGAGGAATTGAGTTGAATGGACGCCGTTTCTGAATGTATTTTTCTGTCCCCCAAATGAATGAGCATTTAATTCAATCCTTCCTCGTCATAGACTCTGCTGGACCACTTAAACGGATTACTCCATACCGCTGCATTCTATTTATAGTGCCTTTGACTTCGTCTGTTAGTATTCCAGACCATTAAAGTCCGTGTCTCCATACAAACAAGAAAGTCTCAGTTATTCAAATAGATTTTAATCTTTCATCTAGTAACGTTACCTCTGATACAATTTCCTTCTGTCTGTAGTGAGTATCCTGACATTGGTCGCCAAAGTGCGCTACCAATTATCCTAAACATGGCCAGCCAATTATAAGCTAACCTTTCCATTAGTGGATGACGGCGTGTTATTTAGACGACAAAGGCTCAATTATCCTCTCTTAACACGTGCAGGCCGTTAGCTCAGTTTTAAATGCGATTTTCTGTGATATAACCTCCAAACAAACTGAAAAATATTATTCCAATGTCTATAAATGTAAAATCTACTGTTCTGGTCGAAACTCTTCTAAATTTAATCGATATCATTACTTGAAAAGAATTTCAAAACATGTTCGCCTGGTGAAAAGGACAAATCCGTGGTGGTGGGATATAGTTTGGAACAAGAACATGGATCATTTCGAAACAACAAAGGTGCTAGCACATGCGAGATCCTTCTGGGACAGCGTCATTAAAGAAGCGTTTGTAATTCGCCTCGCGTCTGATGTGTATTAGTATTACTTCGTTTGTTTCCCGAGAAACGTTCATAAATAAATAAAAAAACTTTTAAATCACGTTTGTTCAAACAAGAATCAAATACATTTCACAAGCTATTTTCGTTTTGGTACAGAGAGCATGAAGTCGTGCTATACAACCTTCTCCAAGTGACCCAAAACCCACACTGCCGGCACCGTGTCATGCTACAATACAGGTGCCTAGTCAACAAACGCTGCCCGCACAGCTGTGCTGGCCAACGTCACAGATTGTTACTCATATTTAACAACACTATGCTACCCCGTTCACTAAATAAACTACAGTCTATGGAATCCCAATAATAATACAAATAAAATTACTAACATTATCACAATTAGTCATGATCCTTAGTGGCGGCCTCGTAGCTCAGGCGGTAGAGCGTCCGACTACAGCCCGGGCGACCGCGGTTCGATCCCAGACGAAGCCGAGGACACTTCCTCGAAGCTGAACGTCCGGAATGGCTCCCAGGCCCACCCAGCCCGCTGTCAAATCAGTACCGTGGGGAAAACCCCGCGGGAAGGTAAAAAAAAAGAGCCGGGCCGTGTCGCTGACCACGGCACGTCCACTCTAGTGCCTACGGTCAGGAAATAGGTATGCGGAGCACTACCACAACTAATCCTATGGGAATACGGCTTGGAAGCAGTAAAACCCCAACTACTTTTCATGATGCTTATAATCAACAAATCCAAATTAATTTAATAATGATAATAGTAAGTTAATAATAAAAATGATGAGGGGTTAATGATAATGTTACACTATCTGTGTCACCGGCAGGAATACTAAGCAGAAATACAAAACAAAAAAAAAACAAAAAAATATTAGACATTCTAGTCAATGTACGGTACTAACAAGACTATCCAATCGTAATCTGTGTTTGGTGAGGGTTTTTTTTTTTTTTTTTTCATCAGCCCTGGCTGACGTCGAGACGCTGCCACCTGTGCTCAGGAATCCTGTGTTTAATAATGAGGGTTGGATGACATGTGCCCTGCAATTGAGAGAACCGGATTGGGGAATGTTGTGTTGGCATTCATCTGCGAAACCTGTGTGTTTCGAGTGTGATAAGTGTGTTTTTGGTTGTGAAATATATAGTTTTTGAGGCGGAGATTGAGAACGGTCCCAACATTCGCCACTGATGATAGCGGGAACCGCCTAGAAACTGCAATCAGGACGGCTGGTACGCGGGGATCAGAACTCGCACCCTGTCCCGTTGTACCTCCACGATCCGTGTACAGCGCTTTAACGCGCGCAGTCACACTGGAGAGTAAACCAGTGTTATTATTATAGTTTTGTTATTTTGTATTTTTATTTTTTTTCAAAATACCTTTGGTAGAAGTGAATTCCATCAATTTCCGTCATGTTTCATGGCAACCTTTTTCTTATGGATTTACGCCTTATCGAGGTCATTAGAGGTGAGAAAGGGCTGGGGAAGGAACGGGAAGTAATTGATCAATGGCCTTTTGAAGGAGCCATCCCGGCTTTCGCTTGCAGTTATTTTGGAAACCTAAAACAGAAAGCCCGGACGGGGATTCGAACTCGCGTCCTCCCAAATGCGAAGCTGCAGCGATCCCACTCACCATCCTCTCTTGGTAGTATATTCTATTTCTCTAAACTAATTTGCTTGATTACAATCCTGTTTCTGGAAATTTTCCAGTATTGATATATTTAAATATGTCACTAAGGCAGTGTCTATTTACATCGTTAAATAAGTTATTTGTTACTCAAGAAACTGGGCGTGACGGGTGATCGGTTAACGCTCCGGCGTCGCATTCGGGAGGACGCCGGTTTGAATCCATCCCCATCTGGGCATCCAGATCTGGTTTTTCCATGGTTTTCCCCAGATCACTCCAGGCGAACGACAGGATGCTTCCTGCAAAAAGGCCATTGCCGAATTCCATCCAGTTCCTTGTCCACAGTCCTATCCCTCCTCTAATGACCTCGACGTCGACGAGACATAAAGCCATAAGCAAAAAAAATATAGTTACTCAAGACTTCTACAAGCTTGTGACTACGTGTGTGAATTGTACCCACAATTTTCATGTAGTTCCTGCAAATTGTGTGCGTGAGTTGGCGTGTTCAGAATTCCCACTTGCAATAGTTTATTCCCCTCCCCTCCCCCCTCCTTTTTTATGCTGAGAGAATAATGTTTGCTATGGATGCGTTGGATAGTGAATTAATAAGGAACACTGAGATGTAAGATCTCTGAGTACAGCTACCTGCCGTGCTCATGCATTTCGTAACGGACGTTGCTCATTACATGTTTGATTAACACGTTTATATTGGGCTGTCCTGCTCAAAGACGGCATTGTCTTGGACTTGATGGATGATTTAGCTTAGCACACGTTCCATTACCTCTCCTGAACTCGACTGCATTGTTCTTTAACTACGTACACCTTTCACTTGTTGATCAGAGAGTTACCTGCAGAGAAGATAAAACAAATTACGAGACAATGACGTGTTATACAAGGTACCCTCCGTTCAAGATGCTTATCGTCACCAGCATTGTACTCTCATTAAGGCTAACCAGCCAGATAACGACGGGACACAAATCTGTCACGTTGAGTCTTCGTTATTCCAAGAACGGATCTTATTAGGCCAAACGAAACTATTATCGACCGTAAAAGAGGCATTTTTCAACCTCCCATTTATTTTATTTTATTTTTTTGGTAATGCAGTCTTTTAAAGATCGGTGTACAGAATAATTTATATTATTTCTAAAAGGGATTTATTCTTACGAACCATCTTTCTCCCCTCATTTTTTTTTTTTTTTAACTGCTTAACGTCTCTTAACAGCGAGGTCTATAGAGACGGGAAAGGATTGGGGGCAAGGAATGGGAAGGAATTCAACCATGGCCTTTTGAAGGAAGCATCCCGGCATTTGCCTGGAGTGATTTGGGAACCATGGAAAACCCAAATCTGGATGCCCGGATGGGGATTTGAACCGCCGTCCTCCCGAATGCGAGGCCAGAACGCTAACCGTTACACCACCAATCTCGGTTTCTCCCTTCATACTTAACCAACATTGATAAATATGAAATCATATTAAAGATTAAGTTGTCCGCTTAGTCAAGAATGGAATGTTTCGAGATTATTAACAATCAAGATCAGGGGTATGCAATAATTCAGAGTCAAGCTGCTAGGTTCTTCTGGCACGATATGGAGTGATCCATTTTTTATTATTATTATTATTAACTGCTTTACGTCTCTCAAAAACGAGGTCTTTAGAGACGGGAAAGGATGGAGGCAAGGAATGGGAAGGAATTCGGCGATGGCCTTTTTAAGGAAACATCCCGGCATTTGCCTGGAGTGATTTGGGAAAACATGGAAAACCCAAATCTGGATTCGAACCGCCGTCCTCCCGAATGCGAGGCCAGAACGCTATCCGTTACACCACCACGCTCGGTGGAGTGATCCATTATCGCTAGATAGTAAATCTACGTATGACAGAGGTATTGATAAATTGCGTGTGTTTTCCAGAGGAGAAGCATTCCGGATATTTTTATTTCTGTCAGGTAAACATTTCATCATTTCTAATTGTTTTGCTACAAACCTGTTTCAGTTGATAAGGAAACAATTGTTACGAAGGAGACTGTTGTTATTTCGTCCTACTAAAAACTACCAACCTCGCCATTTATCGTGTATCATTCGCGAAATTTTCGCAAGGGCCACTTGGTCATGGCTTAAAAGAGGAAAACAGCAGAAATTCGTTTTAGCTAATCCCAGAAGATCACGGAAACCTTAAATCTGGATGGTAGCTCTCACGGAATTGAATCCAAGTACACTATATCACTTTGAGCAATTTCACTCACTTAATGTAAGATCATTACTGCTTCACCGAGGGTACCTGAGGACGCAGGTTCGAAGCCCCGTCCAGACCTCCAGATTTCTGTTTTTGGAGTTTCGCGAATCGCATTAGGCGAATGTCGGGATGTTTCCTTGAAAAAGCCATGACCGAATTGCTTCAAGGTCCTGGCGTCCAATACATTCCCGTCTCTAACGACTTCGACGTCGACGAGGCATAAAACCATGAAAGGGAAAAAGTGATGTGACGTTTTTTTACTGAATTCAAATTACTGATTTCCTTGTTACGAGATTAAGTTCTTATCACACATTGAGATAAGGTTAACTTTCAGCACATTTAAACAGTTCTCTTAGCGACTGCATTCGATCACTTTTAGTAGCACCAGTGTGTGAACTTCTGCAGAACAGCAATAAAAGTAAAATAAGTTTCAACTTCTACATCTACATCTATATTCTACAATTCATAAATATTTTAGGTGACAGTGGGTGCTAAGCACCAATCCTAATTCTCAGCTTCCCAATCCCGAACAGAAGGAGGAAAGAAAGAAAACATAAATCATCAGTACGGCATCTTATTTCTCTAATCTTATTCCTTCTGTCATTGCGACTTAAATTGGTTGGTGGGAGAAATATTTCATTGCACTTGTAAATTAAAGAGTTCCACCTATTTTCCAATAAATGCAAACGAAAACGACGTCGTCTGTCTGCCAAACGCCAGCCCAACCTACATATCAATCTCTGACGTTTTCATAAGGGCTGTAGCAAGTAGTTTCGTCTTGAAACAAGTTTCCCTACGCTGTCGTGCGCACAGGATATGAGATAATTTTGACGTAAGCGTCATTCCAATTACGACTGCCTTCACTGTTGACGCGAGTCCATTCCGCCGGTTTGAAGACGATGGTCACGTTTCCCCTAATCCTGTGCGCACGAATGATTCGTTATCGTCCAACACGTCACTAAGTTTGATGTAGCAGGTGAACATCTGTCAGCAACTTATATTAAAATCAGTATTTATTTTCCATTCCTTCCAGGTTTTTCTCTCTGCTGGAGAGTCTCGTGTACTCTTTTCAGCATACTCAAACCTAAAGGGGAGGGAAGGACGATGGAATTCGGTCGTGGCCTTGTAGGGTACCATCTCGGCATTCGCCTGGAGTGACTGAGGAAAACCTCGGACAACCGGTTGTCGATGTCGTAAATTCTGTAAACGAACTACAGCTTAAAAAAGGCTGGCAGGGGTGTTTAGCTGGGAAAGAAGTGCACCTTACACACCAGCACAAATTCCTTTTAGGAGAGAAACAAGGAAAGGAAATATTTGGAAAAGAGGCCTTGCTGTGGACATACTTCCATTTACTATTCGCTCGTTCAACATAATAGTCTACAGCAGGGGTGGCCAACCCGCGGCCCGACTTGACCATTTTTCCGGCCCGCGAGAATCATTACACTTTTACAAAATATATTTATTTCATAATGGCCAAAGTAGTGAAAACCAATGTATTAAAAAATACATTATTAGGACATCCATATTTTCAAAATTTATTTCATTTATGTTTATATAATTTTTGTTTATCATTTTTAGTGTTATATATTTCTTTAAAATGTGTGTTAAGTATCATTATTATTATATTATCTATGTTTAATGTGAGAATAATAGTAAACACAATAATAATAACTCATTATGTTTCAATTTTTCACTCCAAAAAATGTCTATAGTGTGTCTAAATCTAATATGAGGATATATAATTTTATATGCAGCCCACGGAGTCATGATGTATTTCGAAAGTGACCCGCAATATCATTTGGGTTGGCCACCACTGGTCTACACTAAAATTCGTCGAAGCATCATCAACATCAACACGTTAACTACATTACTTCATGGTTAATAGATTTTCGGGGTATACCGCATAGTTTATTTGATAATCTGAGCTTTCGGCTGCCATGTTGCTGATTTCGTCAGAGATACTGTTTATGTTGACATAGCAACGCGCGCTAAGCATCGCGGTGTAAAAGGTCGCTATCTTCGTTGATATTGTTCAAAATTTCTGTTGCCTCTTTCACACGTCGAGGCTACCACTGGCCTTCTCTCCACAACAGCCTCGTGTCTTCAAGGTTTATTTCGTGCCCAGTGTTAATGGCATGGCGAAATACGGCGGATTTGTCGCTGTTGTTATATTTATAGTCGCGAAATACACTGATTAGCGAAAGCATTATGACCACTGCTTATTCGTGTGTTGGTCAATCTTTGGAGCGCAATACAGTAGTGATTCATCGTGGGCATGGATTCGAAAAGTTCTTGTTAGGTTACCGCAGTTATCTGGACCAGATGTTTACGCAGAGGTCACGCAATTCCCTTAAATTACGGGTCGGTGGTTGCGGGGGCTGCGCCTGGGAACGATCATCTCGGAAACGGCGAGGTTGGTCGGCTGTTTGCGTGCTACTGTAGTGAGCATCTATGCAGAGTGGTTGAAAGACTGTGAAACCACGACTGGGCGACAAGGTGGTGGACATCCACGCCTCATCACAGAACGTGGAGATCGGAAGCTTGCTCGTTCTGTAAAGCGGGATAGGCGGCGATCTGTGGCACCTTGTCGCCTAGTCGTAGTTTCACCGTCCTGTAAACACTCTGCATAGATGCTCACTACAGTAGCACGCGGACAGCCAACCAGCCTCGCCGTTTCCGAGATTCTCATTCCCAAATGCCGTGCCCGCAACCACCGACCTGTAATTTAAGGGAATTCCGTGACTTGTGCGTAGACACCTGGTGCCAGAAAACTCCGGAAATCTAACTAAGACTTTTAGAATCCATGCTACGCCGAATCACTACTCTATTGCGCTCCAAAGATTAACCAGCACACTAATAAGGAGGTGGTCATAATGCTCTGGCTGGTCAGTGTATTTCGCCACTATAAATATAACAACAGCGATAAATACGCCGTAGTTCGCTTTCTCCATGCCATTTACACCGGGCACGAAATAAAATTTGAAAATGCGAGGATGCAGTGGTGGCATCGACGAATGAAAGAGGCAGCAGAAATTTTGAAGAATACCAGCAACATCAACGAAGATAGCGGCCTTTTACTCCGCGATGGTTGGTACTAGTTGCTATATCAACATAAACAGTATCTCTGACGAAGGATGTAGGATGGCAGTCGAAATCTCAGATTATTAAAGAAACAACGCGACATATCCAGAAAATCTATTAATCATGAACAAAGATGGCCGCGAAACCTTAAGATTCATTTAACTACAGTACAGTTTGTAAAATTGCAGTACTCAGAAGCAATGGTCTGAACCACTCTAAAACCAGACGATGTGTACAGCAGTGGAACCATAATAAGTGATTGAGAGATGACGTGCACGTAGTCCCAGCAGCGCCGTCTTCTGTGAGACCAGATAGGACAGCGTTACGCCAAACTCAGTCAGTGCAGAGCCGCCAAGCGAAGTGGAATAGTGTGTGTTTAATAGGACATTTATTACTTCACTTCCAGTGCACGATGTAATCAACTCAACATTAATCTTGTATGAACGTATTTTCTTTGGCCACAGCCGTAAATATTTTATGTTAATCATCTCCCATATAAGACAAATTATCCTTCATCACTCGTGTTCATAAAACCATTATCCTCACTAAAAGTTTTTTGCCATCTTCCGGCATCCACAATGCAGAATAATATTCAGTCATCGATTATTCAGTCCAGTCTACTATCCTCTATAGTAAAATGCATTGTCTGGAGAGTGCGTTCATCTCGATACATCGGCAACCTTCGGCCAGTCTCGATAATGACCGAAATGTTAGTTACACTAATGGCCACCTCAGCGCTGCTTGGCTTACCACAAATTTCAGGTGAATAACAATACCTGATTTTATTTCCGCTTATATGGTTGAAAGGAAGTGCAAATATCCAATAAAAAATTATACTTGATTTTATTTATAGTTATAGCGTTAAAAGAAAGTCTAATTGTGATGCCAGCTAAAATTTAATTGTCTGTTGCGGAAGTAACTATATAAAAACACCAATATCAGGTCGGCCGCCGTTTAGCGAGCGTGCAAGGCGTGCACCGCACGCGGGCGGCACGTCGAGAGGGGCGGCAAGTCGAGTGATCGACAGTCGGCGCCCCGCGAACAATGGAGGTGGCAAATAATGTTTGAAGGGGCGGCAATCTCACAGTTTTTTTGACCCGGTTCGGAAAAATCCTAGATCCACCACGGCTGTAGTTAGACTGGGGGTGGCATAATCGGTATTGCACGCGGGCGCTCAAACGGCTAGCGGCGGGCCTGTATCAGGAATAAAAAAAAAGTTTAATGCGAGGAAGAGATTAAAAAGTTACAATGATATGATCGTTTAAATTTACTTTCCTTGTTTATTTACGACCAGTAGACGGAGAAATTCATGTAAGGTGAAGGGCATTTATTAGAACTAGGGGAGAGTGCATAAACCACGTAGCTCCATTTTGGCCTCCTGTGTACCCCCCTCCCCCCCCCACGTAGCCCTACGTGGCTTTTGCTTTTCCCCCCCCCCCCCCCCCCACGTAGCACGTAGCTTTTTTCCCTTTTGATTCCAGAAGACATTTTTTTACCGTTTCTCTTGTAAATTACATACGGAGATAAATAATTGAGGAAAATAAATATTGACATGCTGCTATGCGTTCTGTTCCTCATTTTAACTGTGAAAAATGTTATGAAAGGAAAGCTACGTGGCCTGACTCGGAACCCCCCCTCCCCCCACGTAGCCCAGCGTAGCCTTCCAGCCAACCCCTCCCCCCCTCCTGGACCGAGCCACGTAGTTTGTGCACGGTCCCTAGGTTATAATATAACCTTAGAATATTTTTGATAGAACATAAGAAATAATTATGTTTATCAAAAACTCAGGGAAACTTTACTCGAAACGTCCGTAATCGTGAAATACTACGATATCAAGAGAAATATCAGTGCAAGAGATTGTTATTCGTTTTTCCTTTCAAGCTTTTACACAATAAATTCCTGCTTCCACCATACGTGATAGCCGTCGCTTATGCCAGCGTTAAAACTAGTCACCCAATATTCAGTCTCGTCTACCATCACCCAATTACTTCTCTCCGGTCTAAGGGGAATTCCACGATAACCGTGGCGCTGCAATTTGATGATAAATTCTTAAGTAACTCGACGAGACAAATCGAAGGAGAGGAATATTTTTTTTCTTTTTTTTAAATCTCGCTTAGTACTTGAGATATCGTATCTCCAAATTAAGGTTGAGTCAGGTTGAGATGTGCCCTGGACAAGAAAAAAAAATCGCCAAATACACGGTGAACTAAACGCTGGACATCCACAATAGATGTTTTGTTTTCTTCCTTGCGGTTGTGATTAGGATGAAATACGTTGTGGACCAGAAGAAAAAACGTCACCAAAAGCACAAAGAACTATACCAATAACCGATTTTTGACATTAGATATCTCGAGAATTAAGCGAGATATCAAACAATTTTATTTTTTCGATTTATTTCGTGGAGTTACATAAGAATTCATCATCAAATTGTGGCGCTGCGGTTACGATAGTACTACCGGTCTAAGTACTCCAACACCCCCTGTACTCTGCACTACCAAAGATTCTAACAAATATAGCATTAATATTTTATATTCACAAATTATAATATACATAAATAAACGGATTTATATGCTTATCTCTGACCGGTACAGGCTGATGATGGAATGTCTTTCAGTTCGGAATTACTCGATGTCGACATTGATGACTTAGGAGATCCTGTTTTGAGGACAGAATTTAATAGAGCTCCGAATGACTTGAAAGCAAATAAGGCAGTTGGAACTGATGAGATCCCTGCAGCACTTCTTAAATCCCTAGGAGAAGAAGGAATCGAAGCTCAAATCAAAAAGCTATGAAACTGTAGAAATTCCAACTAATTTTAATAAAAATATCATCGTCACACTTCCGAAGAATGCACAAGCCGACAAGTTCGAGAATTATCGCACCATTAGTCTAACATCACATGCTTCAAAATTATTGACCAGAATAATATACAGAATAGAAAGGGTAGTAGAAGAGATAATAGGTGAACATCAGTTTGGGTTTAGGAAAAATCGCGGTACAAGGGAAACAATTCTGGCTTTAATATTAATACTTGAGGGGCAGATCAAGAAAAACAAAGATATTTTTATAGCGTTTGCTGATTTTAAAAAAAGCTTTTGATAATTTTAGCTGGTGCAAGATGTTCAAAATTTTAAGGAAGTCAGGTCTAAAATACCGAGATAGAAGAATACTTTGTAAATTATATTAGAATCAAGTGGCTATAATAAAAGTAGTGAATCATGAGAGACATACATCAGTTAAAAACGGTGTCAGACAAATTTGTAGTCTATTCCCGTTAATATTCAACTTGTATGTAAAGGAAGCAATAAAGAAAGTAAAAGAAAAATTTCCAAGTGGCATAAGTGTTCAGGGAGAAAAAATCAGTATGCTACAATTTGCTGATGACATTGTCTTGTTAGCAGAAAGGGATGAGGATATTGAAAAGTTACTTAATGGCGTGAACAAAATACTGAAGAAAGATTTTGGACTGAATATAAATCAAAGCAAGATTAATGTGATGAATTGTAGCAGAAATGATACTAATACTAGTAGTTTGAATATAAAAAAACGATAGGATGCAAAATGAGAAGTAAGTGAATTCTGTTACTTCGGAAGCAAAATTACAACCGATGGTCGAAGCAGGAATGATGTTAAAAGCAGAATAAAACTAGCAAAAAGAGCCTTCACGAAAAAGAGAAATCTTTTAGTTTCAAACATTGATCTAGGAATTAGAAAGAACTTTTTAAACTCTATGTGAGGAGCACAGAACTTTATGGCATCGAAACATGGACTTTAGTAACACAAGAAAGAAAGAATATTGAAGCATTTGTAATGTAGTGCTACAGACTAATGCTGAAAATTAAATCGACAGACAAAATAGGAAATGAACGAGTTTTGGATATGATGGGTGAGGCAAGAAGTTTGTGGAAGAAGCTTACAGAAAGAAGAGACAGGCTGGTAGGTCATACTTTGAGACATGCTGGATTGGTTAATTTGTTAGTGGAGAGAACAGTCGAAGGTAAGAAGGTAAGAAATATAGAGGAAGACAGAGATCAGAATATATGAAGCAGATAATTGAGGACGTGTGATGTTAGGGATATGTAGAGATAAAGAGGTTAGCACAAGATAGGAAGGGATGGAGGATTGCATCAAACCAATAGAAAGAATGATGACAGCAAACAAAAAACAAAAAAACTGGATGTTGTTTGTATGCAGCCCAACAAATATTTCAACTTCGGGAGAAAACTTACCTTTTACAGGGTATTAATTTCCCGACATTTTTATTTTAATTGCTCAATTTCACGTTGGCGAGTTAAAATTAATTATTTTCAGTTTTACGGTTGGGAAGATAGGCTTTACACTCATCGCAACCCCATCAAAATACGACAAGCAGTTTTTTGTGTAAATCAAGTTTAACGAAACGAACAGGCAGAAGGAAAGACATGCTTTACTTTATTTTTCAGCTTCTAGATGGTGCATCAAGATAGAGCATGTCTCATTTTATTCATGGTACCCTGCGTGGTACAATATTCCAAATTCTGTGAAAAAATTGGGTGTACTGGGAAATTATCATGGGAACATTAAATTAAATTCGTCCAGTTGTTACTGCGAGAAAATAGGTCTACAGAATTTGCTACTCGCAGCCGAAATATTTAGAGCTAGCTATATAATTAACTATGATGCTATTTTTGATTAACAATCTGGAAAAACTACTAAAACTTTGTTTTTGTTGCCATTATAGTGGATTCTCCACTAAAACTGGTGGCTCCTACTTCCCATTTAGTTGTTATTGGCATTTCTGGTGGTTGAGTAGAATTCTGTTTCAGTTAGTGAAAAGATTATCACTCATCCTCTAAGTCACTTACCCGCTTAGAAATATATTTCTATCTCATTTCAGAAGTATTTACTTTTACTGTATAGGAAACACTAAAATTGACTGAATTTTTATATAATTTCAGGTTTAAAGGTTACAATAGCAGCTGTCAATTTATTGGTATACAGCTTTTACATTGCTTAATTGAACTGATTATTATCGATTAAGCTCGCTAAGAAATTAAACAAGCACTTATTCACAACAAAGAAAATCTAATTGACTTAATGGTTCAGTTCAATAAAAGTGCACAATTCATAGCAACACTATTTCAATGATCAGTAGCACAAATTAATTTACTGGAATGGAATGAGACACAAACAAAAAAAATTAAGTATCGAGTTTCAAAGATACTCAAGGAGAACCTAGATTTGCGGGATTAGCGACTTAAGCAATTGGTGTTTTAATACTGCCGCATTGCAATGCCGATGTTGAAAGATTATTTGGCAGTATGAATGTAATAAAAAAAAAAAACAAGCAGAGGGATAGAATGAACTTGAGTCCTTTAACTGCAATATTAAGAGTGCGGTTAGAGGTTGGTAGGAAAATGCTGCAATGACCTTGAAATACCGATAAACATTATAAAACAGATTGGTATCAAAGGATTGTATCAATCTGAAACTGATTGTGATGGTAACACAAAAATGGTTTATCTGAAGAAGATGATTTAATATAGAATAACAGTTGATTAAATAATTTGTTGATAATTCATTGATTTACTAATTACATGTTGATTTACTGTTTACTTATACAGAAATTTAATGTGTAATAATAAAGGTAAATTTGTTACCAATATATCTATTATTTCCTTTCATAATAACTAAACATTTGTTTAGTGGAAAATTTAGGGATTATGA
This sequence comes from Vandiemenella viatica, assembly GCA_031002005.1. Classification (NCBI taxonomy): domain Eukaryota; kingdom Metazoa; phylum Arthropoda; class Insecta; order Orthoptera; family Morabidae; genus Vandiemenella; species Vandiemenella viatica. The sequence goes on from JARYHS010011408.1 coordinate 193,473,899, forward strand.
GACTAGCGCCACTTTTTGTTAATGGTTTTTTTTTGCTGGATGTAGAAGTTGAATCTGGTGGAGAGCAAGTTAACTGTTGGTAACACTAGTCCTCAATAAGTCACTTACTTCCAATGTGATTGAGAAGCACCGCAGAGGGTGCTACTAGGCACTGTTCACTAACCAGCTAGTAATAAGTTCCAGGTGACTGTATGTCGGTCGCTAAGTGATTTCAGATCCTAGTTTCCAAGTGTATCTTTTTCTTTTTTTGCGCCATACAGCCTGCTCGATAGTAATTATGTCACTCAGTGCTTTCAGTATCTCCAGGACAAACATAACATTCACAGACACAATACTTAAACACCCATGCACGCGGCTGGACTCGAACCGGTGAACTTCGGAGCGTGGAGATAGCGCTCTAGCTCCTACGCTACCGAGGCCGGCTAGCTTCCAAGTGATTTCACATTATGAATAAACAACAAGTGAATATTTTATTCGTGGGGGAAGTTGAAAAACACCTCGTTATGTAAAATTGCCTGCTTGCAGGACTAGTGTTGCAAACTGGAAAAAAAAAGTTTTTTTTTTCAGATTTGTGAAAAAAAAAACAAGAAAAAAACCTAGCACCCTGGTTTTTTTTTCTAAATTTGGTTTTTATTTTTTCAGAAAACAATATATTTGATAAATTATAGTTTTATTTACGGAAGTTACATTTTACATGTGTGTTTTAAATCTTACTAAATCATTTAATGTCTTACATAATGATTCATAAATGTATCTATAAAGGTAACATAATTTTATTCATCCTCTATGTCAGTACCACATTCACTAGTATCAGCACTACCAACACTAGTTCGGTTGGAGTCGGAATTTTCTGTTTCTTCTTCTGTCTCCTCTAGATCCTTCAGAAGTAGTTACATTTTCTTTTACTGGTTGTATTGTACACAAAAGATTTTGAGATTGCAATTTTAAATTGTGAGCAAAGTACGCACTGTGCATAAAGACTGCACCGATAGTTCCATATTACGGTCTTTTAAGTTTGAATTTAAATCTATTATCATACAAAATAGGAGCTTTATTTCTTTTCAATCGTTGGTTTATGCCAACGGTTGCATGGAAATGATTCATAATAACTGACAATTTAATGACTCAGTATCACTATATGCTGCGAGTTTAACAAGTATACGAATATAAGGAAACCACAATAAGTAATAAAAAGAGGCAAAAAACCGTTGATAAATTTAAAATTCCTAATTTTTTGAAAAGATCCGTAGGTCTACAGATAAATTTGTAGGGCTGGCAGCACTAGTTCAAATAGTGAGTATCAATCCAAAGAACGGGGATTCCTTCTCGTGCAACCTAGCCTATTCGGGAAATCCCCGTTCGTAAAAGAATACTTCAGTCAATGTTGCCAATATTTTTGTAATTTTTTTTTCCTACTGAACCAGAAAAATATAGTAGATTTAAAAATTAAGAGAAGTACTTAGTATAAACTCTAAAACAGTCATATTAAACGATAAATGTCTTACACATATGAAATTTAGTAGTTATGAAAAAAACATGTCCCAGAAAAAAAAACATGTTTTTTCACAGTTTTTTTCATATTTTTTTTCAAGTCAGAAAAAACCCGTTTTTTTACAACACTATGCAGGACACACATATACAGACGGAACTATAAAGGCATGGTCTGAAGTTGGAAAAGCAGCGAATGTTACTGGTATGTAATATTATATTTATTTAAAGGTTTATTTAGCCTGGCAAGATTAGGGCTGTCAAGCCCTCTCTTACATCATACCAGGTGTGTACAATAAATAATATACACCTTACACAAACTAACAGTATACAACACTAATGTAACATTTGGCCTAAATCAAATTCAAGAGTAATACTAACAAAAAAAATTAATAATATTTATGAATAAAATACTGACTTCGAAACTTAATAGTATTCGTGTTTAACTAGTTAATAATTTAATGGTATAAACTAATGCAAGTGGAAGTTAAAGAAGTAAATGGTACAAACTTAATACTAGTAGGTTGAAGAGACAAGACACAAACTAATAATAGGGAAGGCAGAATAAAGAGGTGGACACTGTATACATCAAAATTATTCAAATCTAAAAATTAGGTTATGTATGGAAGGAGATATCTTTTAGCTAGTGCTCCAATAAATAATGCTTTCTCAAAAGAGTTTTAAATGGGCCGATTCTTTGGGTAGTTCTAATTTTTAGGGGAAGATCATTCCACAGTCTAGCCGCTGAAATGAAGAAGGAATTGGCTAGGATTTCCGAGCTGTGGGAGTGGATGGTTAGTATGTTTGAGTTCAGAGATCTGGTGTTAATATTATGGGAAAGTCCTAGGTATGAGATATTGGAACAAAGGTAGGCGGGAGTTTTCAGATGTATGAGGCGGTGAAGGAGACATTTAGTGTGGAATCGTCGTCGATCCCAAACGCGCAACCACTGCAAGCGGTCGTATCGAGGTGATATGTGGTCGTACAGTCGTAGGTCACAGATGAACCTTACACAGGAGTTCATAACAAGTTCAAGTTTCCTTGTGTCTGCCGAACTCGAATTTTGCTGAACAACGTCACAGTAATCGAGATGTGGTAGCACCAGAGTCTGCACCAATTGCTTTTTCAAATGAATGGGGAAGAATTTTTTACATTTATACAGAGCATGAAGAGAAGAGAAGGCTTTGCGACATACTGAAACAGTGTTTTCAGACCAGTTTAAATTACTATCTACTAGGACTCCAAGATCCTTTACAGATTCGCTATAGTTTAACTCTGTTCCCTGAAGTTTTATTTTTGGGAGGTTTGATGTGAAGTTGCTGCCTATCAGTTTTGGACTAGCAATAACAACAGCCTGAGTTTTAGAGGGATTTATTTTCAATCCAAGTCTCTTTGCCCAATCACAAAGATTCTTAAGGTCTGAATTTATTTTCTGTATTATCGTGAGTATGTCACTTGGTGATGCACTAAGGTATAGTTGTAGGTCGTCAGCGTACAGATATCTAGAGATGTGCATTATTTGAAGGTTTATTTGTCGTTTTAAAGAATGCAAAGAAAAATAGAAAAATCTACGTGCTGTTTTCACTCGACACATGCAACCTCCAAAAGTGGCTATGGAGCAAAGGCAAAGAACGTGTACCATCTCTCAGAAGCTATGCAATTTATTCTGCCTTATATTAATGCATTAGGTACGCCTTCAGGAAATCCGCCCCTTCCATCACAACAAGAAGAAACTGAACAATTTGAAGATAAAGATTCTGACTGTATTATGCCACGAATTCCTTCATCGCTCCAAGATCTGCAAGAACCAACACCACCACAACAACTACTCTCTTCTCGAACTGCTGAATTTTCTCGTAGGAGAGGAATATTGTCTGAACCATCATCATCACAACTAAAGAGGAAGCCTTGTGTAAACAATGATGAAGTGGACAAAGCGTTCATCGATTTCCTCCAGGCCAAAAATACAAAAAGTTTACTGCAAATCATCCAAAAACTGAGACGATTGTTGACAATGGCTGATGAAAAGGTGCGAAAATTCAAGCGTAAGGCCTTGCTGTTGACCACATTTTGTCAACATGCATTTTCACGTCACCTCATCTCGATCAACAAATACGGGATATACGGTAGAGTGCTAAAAATTTAGTATCTTAAAGTTGGAGCTCTTCAGCAGCAACAAATAATCCGTGATGGAAATTGTTTTGCAGATTTAGATGAACCCAAGATCTTATAAAATTTTACACGTTTCGTAGTCGTCATATTTGAAAAAATTGCATTTAGGGAGCATCCATGAATTAAGTGATGTGTTTTTCGGATTCCCCCCCCCCCCCCTCTGGTGAGATCTGGTCGGTCCGTGAGACCCCCACCCCATAGAAATCGCCCCTCGGAACGTTTTGAGACCTTTTTTTTACGTCTCACCCTTCCAAAGCCGGTTACACCCCCACTTTTCGACGAAATAGCCCCCTCAAATCGACTTTAATGTCATTTGTAGACTTTTTTTTTTTTAGCTCCACAGACCAAGAAAAATTTCCAAAACCTCACATGAGATTTCCGTTGACCCCCCCCCCCCCACTTTTTCCCTTGGTGAGAATTCGCCGGACACCCCCCCCCCCCCCCCATTTCACCTTACATAATTTATGGACGCTCCCTTATTTGTCTTTTTCTGGGTTTGCGCTGCGTTTATTATTATTATTATGCTGTTATTACCTACGTTTCGGCACCAACCTGGGGCCTTCATCAACCCAGGATCTTCTCCGCCTTCTGCGCCGATGATAACAAAGCATTATGACAACAATAACGTCAGTGGAATCTTCACTGGTACCATCACCGTCAATGGTAGTAGAGAGGGGCACAGATAGGGACAATGGTTTTGCTTCCATAATTGCACAGAAGAAACTATCGAGCCTCGTGTGTGGATTCTTGTCACCAACCAGTTACTAACTAGTTAGTAATTCCAGTCACCAACCTGTTCCGTTTCTTTAGAGTAACCCCGTGTGAAGACGGCCTAAAAGTACTTTACAACATTTGTGTACGTAACAAACAGTTTCTTTCAGCGAATGTAATTGTTTACTGAAAATCTTCCGAAAATCTAAACATCAACAGCAGAGAAATACATTCTTACCCCGGGACCACACGCTTGGCGCTTGTCACGAACTCCAAGCCTCTACAAACGCTTTGTTAATTTAGGGGAGCCAAACATCGTCATCCACACGCTTGCTGGTGCGCTTGTATATTGTGGAGAAGCAAGCATGACGGACGTCGAGGTTGAGTCGGCCAAAACTTTTGCCCTAACCTATTTTTAGAAAAAGAAAATTAAAAAACGAGAGACGACGAAGAAGATCGTGGATGTTAAAAAATTTATATAAACCGTACCAGGTAATTATTATAATTTCATTCATGCAACTATGAATAGTATGTATTTGATTTAATATAAGTGTATTGTTTTATAATTAGAATTGCATAATAATTGTTTTAACGGCATTATAACGTCTGTATCAATTATGTTTTGATTGCAGAGAATTTATGAAAGAAACATTTAATGAACTGCTTTTTGAGCCAGCCGTGCAATTTGATAACTTCTGCCGGATGAGCTATGCTGATTCTGAATATTCGCTGAATGAAATTTCACCAATGATTTCTAAAGAAAATACAGACTTCACAGAATCAATACCAGCTAAATTAATAAATTTATACCTGAGCCATAGCGAACAGAATCTTATTTTTTCCTTAAATGTTTACGAAATGTGAGAATAAGAAATTCTATCTTTTTTTTTAATCTCCATGACAGTTTTATTTAAAACTTCAGTAAGACGACTCCAAACATCAGCTATTTTTTTTTTTATGGTCTTTATTCTTCGGGTAAAAAATGTAGGGTTCTATTTGGTAGATTAGAGAAATCGTAAAATATCCTCGTTGGACCAGTTATTCATTTTTCTTGCAGCACTTTTACACAACAAAAAGAAACGTACGTTTTGTCTGCCTTCAGGGCACAAACAATACTAAGTTCGTATAAACGTGTAGGCGCTTCGCAAGCACTTGCCGCAAACCCCTTTGATTTGAGCCAAAAAACCACCACTCGATCGTATCAGCCACAAGTGCCCGCAAGCCTACACAAGCCAAGCCAAGCGCCCTGTCCACATGTTTTAATTTGTGAAGGTTTGACAATATTTGGCAAGCGTGTGGTCCCGGCATTAGAGTTTTCGTACTTCTTGATATATCCGAAGATCAGAAGTTCTCAGAGGAACTTTGGGAAATGTATCCAACGACACAACGCTTGTTTTCCGTAAATAGTACTAATAATAAAATAAATCAAACTCCTAATAGATTACCCGAATATACTTGGGAACAGCCAATAACTAAATAATTTTACCCAATTACAAGTAGAAACAAAATTTAAGCGTTTCCACTCATAATACATGGTATAAAATCAGTCATTATACAAATCATAACAATTAGCATCTTTTGACACCAGAAGAAACATGCCAACGGGCGGTTGTGCTGAGAAAATAATCCATTTCTCAAATACAATTTTTTTTTCTCCCCCCTCAAGTCAGACCAAACGTCTGGGGTCCCGCTGCTGTGCAATGTAATTGCAAGTCGAGTGGCGCCCAATTATTAGTCGGCGGAGGGAACGGTTCGGCCGTTTTGCCATTCGAGACAAAGGCGGCAGCTTGTCTCAATAGCGAGCGGAACCCAGCCAGCCAGCCGAGCCGTGATTAAATCATGAGGCCCGGCCAAAGTTCAAAGCCGCCGCGGAATATTCAAAGCTACGACTGCTTTCCTCGGGAATGGCAAAAACGGTAGAGCGTATCATTGTTGACGCATTTGCGTAGCAAAACAAATTTTGTCAGCGCTGTACACCAAAAAAGAAGCTTTGATGTTATTATGAGCCAATGTAACCCGGTTGTTCAAACGAATGCTTTCGTATTTCTGGCCTATATTAGCTGCACTTTTTCAGCGTATTTCGCATACAAAATATTTTGGACATGTTTGCACATATGTATTTACTTTGCCAAATAGTACTAACACTGTTTATCTGAGATGGTTCAATATAATATACATTATTTTAAAAGGTGTTTCTGTTGTGCCGAACCATCTTTTTCCCTTCACACTTATATTTGTCTTTCACTCCACCGGAAGATTCAAATTACAACATAAAATTGTATTGTACTTACATTCTTACTACGCTTCTAGTTTCTGTATTCTGTTCTCATTCGACATATAATGTACTGAGAAGTAAATACTAAAAGCGTTAACACGTCCAATAGAAATCAGCTGCTTATACCTCAGTGAAAAAAAGTGATATGCATCCGGGAAATAAAGAGCGCAAAATTCAGTTACGTCGTCGCGTTACTCATTGTATAAAACCAGCTTTTAATCCCGTCAAAAAATACGGGTTCAACGCAGAGTTCTTGCGAATTGATTTCCTCGAGCTTACACTGTCAGAGATTATAGTGGAAACATATACGTCAAATATAAATAGCTTCTAAAATCGCAAAAAATAAGGGTGTTTCCTCGTAGTTGCTTAATTAGATACATTTGTTATTATATAAGGCTCGTAATCTTAGAAATACTGTAATATTGTACGTATTCCTTAGTTTACTTTAACCATTATCTCTCTGGACAGAGAGTATATGAAAACATTTACAACGACTGAATATAAATAAACAAAAATCAACTGATAGTTAATTTGTTAATTTAAGCGTAATACATACCTTTCTTTCAGTGCTCTGGTGATTTCTATAATCGCGGTTGTTTTAACTAAATAGAAGTGTTATTAAATAGCGCCGATAACCCGATTTTGTAGTAAGATCTCTGACCAAAGTTTTTTTTTTTTAAATATATGACCTTCGGCTTTTATTGTCATTTAGCCAGCTTCACAACATTTCATTATTAAATCTACTAATGTACAATGATTCTTCAAGTATATGTCATTTTTCTAACTGAACATGTATTATCTCTCAAATGTTTTTATTCACAATAGTATGGACAACACAAGACGGACACAACACTTAATTAAAACCACCCATGCCCGAGGCCGGACTCGAACCGGCGACCCCAGCAACTCGAGGGCAACACACTAGCCGTTACGCTGCCAGGGTCGGCCTGGCCAAAGTTAATCGAAGGAACGAAGGCCGGGCTGATAACGTCAACGTAACGGACAGTTGACCTAAGTTGCTTTTTATTCTATACTATTGTTATTGATGATTTGCTTAAATTGATATCCATGGTTCACAGCATCCTTTTACTATGAATGAAATTTCAATTCGTTGCTAATTAAACAATTAAGAAATTTGTTCTAACTATTACGATAAACGTTATGGTCATCTAAGACACGTTAGAACGTATAATAAATGTTTAAGTTAGTAGGGATGTTATTAAAACATAGAACAAAACACGTTTCTGCATTAAGTTAATGAATTAAAGTGGATTAAAACTTATAAAGCTCTAATAATATTAGACTCATTAGCTAAGTACCAACTGTTGGGTGAATGAAATTAACAGTCGAACTATCTATGCTGCCAATTAAGTTTTATGGCACACCTACAAAAAACCAGACCACAAGTAAGAAACATTTAAAATGGCTTCTGCGCCCCTCGAAATACGAATTATTGTTTCACTGCGGGAATTACATAAGAAATGAGTAATTTGAAATAAAACGAAACAGCATTGTTAATTGTATGAGTGTGCTTTGGTAAAGAGCTCAGCCATGATATCCTGTCACTAAACACTTAGCCCACAACCCGAAGGTTGGTCGTATCTACCTGAAGGAGGCATACTAAGCCACTGTGTCAGAGGCAGGACGGCCAGTTCTTTTCCTCTGGGACCTACAGTTTAACGTGGAGTCCGAACCACGGAACCACCTGGAGTAGCTTATATTATGAAACTACTCCTAAAAATTGCTTGGTACGCCGGTATTTGAACCCGGGACTGGAGAACGAACTGAGTAACCAGACCGCTAACTATGTCCAATATAGTATAACTTTAGGTCCCGTAAAAAATGAATTGTTTACAGATACAATTAGTATGAGCCCCAGTTATATTCTGGCTTGAAGAATGAATCTTAATTGTTATTAAAGCCAGCTTTACGGGTCATATATCATTCGAGGCTGACTCCGACTAACTCCAGTGTAGAATGTATTCCAGCTCAAAGCTTTCCGGCATGTGACTAAACTCCACAGGAGGCCGAGTGATTTAAAGCAAGCATTATTCTTTATAGGCCATATCAAATACATCGTCCAGGTAATTATCTTTAGTCCATCAATGCAGCGTTGGAAATATCGAATTAGGAGGACCCATTTTACCTTTAATAAACGCTTTTATAACTTCATGTACTTAATTTTCTCCAGTTTTGGAGTAAATTAAGACCACAATTTGTTCTTCCACTTTGTATAACTGCTAATTAACTCAGATTTCTTATTTTTTAATTACCTAATTTACTTACCCAAATAATACTTCACTCACTACCACATGGAATAATGTCAAAACACAGTTAACAATTTAATACGAATGAGGTAAATGGAGTTTTTAAGAAACAAATATTTAACTTCCTATTGCGTCATTCTCTGTTCTTCTAAGCACTCTTTACAGACTAGTAGATTATTATGTAGCACTATTTAATTGCTGTCTGTTCAAAATTTAAGGTAGGATGCTTGTGAAGTATTGTTTAGCTTCTTTTTTTTAACAGAGCTTGGCTCTAAAAAATCGGAAGAAATAACAAAGAGTACATGTATTTTGTATTCGCAAATATGTTTCCACATATTCCAAGACACTTCCATTTCATAATATTTGTATTACACGTTTCTCTTCTCTAAAAACCTTATTTATACATGCTGAATTGACAAACTTTATTTTTGGTGCTAGTGGCTATACACCTCGTCGACATCGAGGTTATTATAGGCGGGAAAAGACTGGGGAGAAAGAACGGGAAGAAATTCGGCCATGGCCTTTTGAAGAAAGCATCCCGTTATTCGCATTGAGTGATTTGGAGAAACAAAGGAAAATTCAATCTGGGTACCTAGACGGGGAACAAACAAAATTATTTTTTATGATTTAAGTTAATTTCGATGGACGAAGTAAACTAATTTTATCAAATCAAGATCACCTGCTAATTTAACAGGTCGGACGGAGTCATTCCTTTCTCATAATTTAATGATTAACAATTTGACGTAAATCATTATTTATTTTCGTACGTGTTCTCCTTTTTTTACGATGAAATCGACATGGCAATCGACTACTGTCTATGTGTGCGTAGAAGGAGAACTTTTGTTGGAAAAAGAAAAAAAATCCGTTTTGATAATCATCACTTTCCGAGGGATAGAATGGCCCATCTGTTTCTCTATTACGAGAAATGAATTTAATTATGTGCTACGGTGTTCACAATTTCAAAGTCACTTTGATGAGTTGAAAAACGCCTTTTCAGTCCGTACTTATGACAAAGCTATTTCTATCTTAAACATAAACGTAATATAACGCGATGTTGTAAAACATATAACATTTACCTTTTCAAAGTTTAAAGTAAACAGCACAAAAAATTTCTTTGTTTGCGACTTCGAAATCCATCGTATATTCGACATTTGTACATACATAAGTGTTCAAGGAATTTCTAACCTACCAGGTGTGTGCAATCAAAAACTAATAAATAGAAAAACATTTGTTGTTTTAGCGCAGTTAAATTATTTGATACGAACATAGCGCGGTACAGCAAACCGCATTTGATCAGTTTACATTAACTGTCGACAAATTTTGTAAAAGGACCCGCGGCAATACTAAGGCAAGTTGCTTTCTACAAATTACATGTTTGGTCACTGTCAAACGGTACATAGCAGTTGCTTTGATATGTTCACTTCCATCTTGCTTGACCATAAACTGATCTCGTTTGTGGCTTTGTAATCTGTTTTTAATATTAACATAGTATTTAATTTAATTGCGGTGAAGCTCACGCTTCTATGGCAATATCCCTACACACTCATTTTTTCTCCTTTCTTGAGGCCGACTACTTTCATTCCTCGACCAATTTTAATATTAAGTTTTTTCAGCGTGTTTGGTTAGTTATTCATCACTTACCCTGGTCATTTATTCCAATCCCTGACCCCTTACCCGCGAAAATTTTTTTTCCCGAAATCAAATGCCAGCTTGTGATCATGGTCGTCTTTACCCTTCCATGCACCTCTCTTAATTTTTCCACCTTTATCTTGACACGGCTCATCTACAATATACCCCTTGTACAGTCTCGTGATTCTCTTCACCTTACTCCTGTCTTCCAATGGATCCCATTCCAGCTCCTTTATCATGTCGGTTAATGATTGCGTTCTGCAGTTATTTCCAGACGCAAATCTAGCAGCCCTTCTCTGCGCCCTCTCCAGCCCGTGTATAAATGAAGTATTTTAAAACATTTCCCTGTCACTTGCTAAATGTGTCCTACACAGTTGCTTTATTTGGCTAGAGCAGCGGTTCTCAAACTTTTATGCTCCGCGAACCCCTTTTAAATTTTCCAGACAGTGGCGAACCCCCTAAAAAATTTTTTAAAAAAAGCTTTAAAAAAAATAAGAATTTTTATTTTCATAAAAGTAATACACTTATACAGAAGATTGTTGTCAGTTAATGTGATAGATGAGCTTGTTTTTTGTCGCATGTTGAGTCAATATCAGGAACAGTTTTACTCAATCTCAGTCTCATTTCATATTCGACATTCATTCGATTCCTGTATTTCGTTTTTATCATAACCAGGTGTGAAAACCCACTCTCACATAAGTAAGTTGTCACGAAGGGTAAAAGGAAATTAACTGCTTTATGTGAGAGCTCCGGATATTCTTCCTGTCTTGCTGCCCAAAAATCAATTAAAGACATCTTTTTAAAATCAGCATGAAGAGTACGATCTGTGGACATTTCCAGCAATGATTCATGTTGCTTAATGCTCAAACCAGAATTTATGCTTTTGGTTGTGACCATAAATGGATTTCGAACCCAGTCTTCAGCATTACCGATATCTGGAAAATACCTTTTCAGTTCATCAGAGAGCTGAGACAAATGTACAATAATTTCAGCTTTTACTTCGGCATCCAGTGATAAGGTGTTGGTCGAAACAAATTCATGCAGAAGAGGAAAACACCTGATATCATGCAAGTTTTCCAAAATTCAATTTTTCTTATGAGGGCTTGTATTTTATCCTGCACAATGAATATGTTACACGTGGAGCCTTGCATAGAAGCTTTCGTTTCGTTGAGAGAAGAGAAAATATCAGCTAGATATGACACCCTTATAAGCCAGGTTTTATCTTCAAATCTTAAATTGAGGTTGAAGTCACTGTCCTTCACAAATAAATAGACTTCATGACGCGGTTCAAAAAACCTAGCTAACATCCTGACTCTTGACAACCAACGCACTTCACAATGTAAGAGTAATGAAACATGTTCACTGCCCATGTCCCGACATTATAATGCAAAAAGTCTCGAGTTGAGCGGACGTGCTTTTATGTAATTTATTATCTTTACGACCTCTGACAATACTGTTTTTAAATAATCAGGCATTTTGTTGCACGCCAGTGTCACTCTGTGCAATGCTCAGTGCATACTTTTGGCTTCAGGAGCAAGATGTTTAATTCTAGTGATTAGTCCAGATATCCTACCTGTCATGGCCTTGGCACCATCAGTCGAAACACCAACACACCTTCTCCAGTCTATACCATGTTCTTCAAAAAAATCATTGATGACGTTGAAAATATCTTCTCCTTTTGTCGTAGTCTCCAAGTTCTTGCATAACAGAAAATCTTCTTCAGAAATGTTTCTGTGTACATATCTAACAAAACTAAGTACATTCGGCACTCCAGTAATATCTGTTGATTCGTCAACTTGAATTGCAAAATAAGTATTTTGCAGTCGTTCTGCTAGTTGATTTTCAAGATTGAGTGCCTTGTCGTGAATGCGCCTTGCGATTGTGTCATTTGAAAGTGGTATTTTATCCAGCAATTTTGCTAATTTGTCTCCTAGCACGCAACTGACCATATCTTTAGCAGCTGGCAAAATTAATTCCTCAGCAATATTGTATGACTTGCCGGTCTTTGCAATTTTGTATGCCACTAGGAAAGACGCACGTAAATAATCAGCGTTGGTAGTTGCAGTATTTGTCAGTTTTTTTTGAAGATTCCAACCCCCTCTTTTTTCGAACAAAAAAAATCTAAAGATTTGTTTACGTACTGCTGATGTTTTGTCTCCAAATGTCTTCGCAGCAATGATGGCTATTTGCGAGAACTTCTGAACATATTACACACTGTGGCTCTGGGTACTGGGTGTCTTCTTTGCACACAAATCCAATTTTCAGATAATCTTCATCATATTTTCTTTTCTTTGTCGATGGAATGAAGTGTTCTTCTGGTTTACTTGTTTTCCGCGTATTTTCTTTCGAAATTGAACTTTCAGTAGACGTAGACACAATTTGACTCAACGAAGTTTTCAATGTTTCTGAACTGGATAACTTTTGAGTATCTGGGCATTTTCCGCGTATTGATCCGGTTTTTAACCACTGGTTCATGTTTTCACTTACTTTTTAATCAAAATTACTTATCAACTTTATTTCAGCCAGCCGAAATAAGTGCGCGCGCGGAGTACCACTGACTTGAGATAACAACTGTACTAAACAATACCGCGCGCTTTTTGTCAGTCACAAATTATTACGTAATTTCAAGCCATTGTAGCCCTTTTTTAAGGCATTATTTTCCGCCCCTATTGTTACCAAACCTAACACGATTGTGAGTGGTGCCGAATAATGGAAATATATAGCATAATGTAGAATTTGAACCTTGAAAGATATTTGGCGTTCAAAAATTTACATATTATATTAAAACTTATTCGGCACATCGAGTGAAAGGAGCGATATTTCTTTGAAGGCATTGTATTAAATGATGCATGTCACACGCGTGATACAATCAGTCTGCCACCATTACGTAAATCTCGCCGCGAACCCCCTATGATCAACTCGCGAACCCCTAGGGGTTCGCGTACCACACTTTGAGAATCGCTGGGCTAGAGGAAACATTTCAGAATATTAATCGTTCTAGAATACTTGCGATGCAAACTGTTCCATACCTTGTCATTGAAAAATGTATTTTCTTCATTATAGCTTTTCCCCTCGTCGAAGTCGAGGTCTTAAGAGGTGAGATAGCAATGGTGACAAGGAATGGGAAGATATTCGGTCGTTGTCATGGAACAATCCCGGCATTCGCCTGGAAAGATTTCGGGAAATTACGCAAAATCTAAATCTGGATTGTCGGGTGGGGATTCGAACACACGTCAGGGGGCATCCATAAATTACGTGATGTGTTTTTCCGGATTTTCGGACCCCCACCCCTCTGGTGAGACTTCGTAAGATCCGGTCCTTTCCCCTCCCCCCCCTCCCCCTCTGGTGTGATCTGGTTCGTTAAACCCCCTCCCCCTAGAAATCCCCCTCGCAACTTTTTATGACCTTTTTTTGGCTAAATTTACCGCCTATCGACTTACGCGTCATTTGTAGACTTTTTTTTTTAGCTCTACACTCCAACAAGAATTTCGGAACCTCACGTGAGATTTACGTTGACCCCGTCCCCTTTCCCTTAGTGAGATTTGGTGAGATTTAGCTGGACCCCCCCCCCCCTCATTTCACCTCACGCAATGGACACACCCTCATAAAAAAAATCCTATATTGAATTAATGCCTGTCATATCTGGGAAGTACATTCCCTGAACCTTTATTGTGATGAAAAGTGACCGGAATCGTTTGTGATGCAGACTAGGCGGTGCGTGAGTGGCTGTCTGGCTGGTGCCGTTATCTGTGGAGGCGGTCAGGCGTGGACAGCCACTGCCGCCTGACAGCGAGAGTGCAGCGGGGCGACAAAAACTGTGGACTACGACAAAACCACTGGCGGGCGGTCAACGCAACATTTCTCAGAACGTATAAAAACAAGGGCCTCAAATCCACGCAATTTTAACACGTAAACTACTCACGGTTTTACTTGTGACACTACCGGTTACGTTGTAAGCCTGTATGAATAAAAAAAGAGATATGTATTTAACGGCCGCCCCGTTGTCTCTGTTGGCTGCGGCACCGTGATGGTGTCCGGCGCTGACACGGGGTTAGCTGGTTCCAGTCCTGGTGGTGGACTTGACCGACAGGGTAGCAGAGGTGGTGGTACACGATCCCTAACCCCAGATTGGGGGGATTGAGGGCATACAACACAGTTGACGGTGATATGTCCCCGTACAATTTACGTTAAGCCTGGAGGCCCCGTCGGTGGTTTTCGGAAGAGTAGGCCTGAATGGGCCGGCACCGGGTTTTCCCCCCTCCCTTTTTCATCTCTCTTCTACAACACAAACAACACACTACACAGAACATACACACCATCGCAGTAATCTATACTTACAACATTTATGGGCACTGTCACACTGGGATAGGTAACCAGCCTTATTCATCTTCCCTTACGTTTCCACTGTGGATTAAACAGTGGTGAATGTAGCTGGTGGTAATATTTGTTTGCTGTCAGCGTTGAACAGGTCAGGCGTGAATTTTTCAGTTAGCTTCTGCCGAGAGCAACCTCTTCAGTGTTCCAGGTCTTCGCAACCTAATTACATCAACATCGCGCTTACGCTTTTCCTCCAACTCTATACCTGTCACGAATTAGACGGCTCTTCTTCGTACCTTTCTCCAATACCTCCATAAACCCCTTTTGATGGCGACCCCACACATAACAACAATATTCTAAGTGAGGACGCAACATAGCTTTGTGTATAATCGTTTTAACTACCGGTGTACACTGTTTTAAATTACGAACCAAAAATAGAAGCATACGATTTGTTTTCCCAATTACCTCCTCAATATTTTCATTCCACAACAAACTTAAATTAATTGTTACCTCTAGCTATTTAGCGGAATCTAATGTACTAATGATGGAGCCATTAATTGTATATTTAGAGCTAAATGGTGTAACCTTTTTACTTATATGCATGACTTGCCACTTTTCAGCGTTTAACTCCAGCTGCAAGTCTAGGCACCACGCGATTATTTTCATAACATCGGCTTATAACAAAGCACAGTCGCCGTGGGTTATTATTTAAGGATAAATAATATCATCAACAGCAAATAGTCTTATTTTCCATCTATTATGTCGCACAAATCATTGAATTTATATGAGAAACAACAGAGGCCCTATCACACTTCCCTGGGGGAACCCCGGGCCTCACTTCGGTCGGTGATGAACGCTCATCGTTGAGAACTACACACTGTGTTCTACCCTTGAGGTAGTCGGCAACCCAGTTGGATTTTTGTCTGGATATGCCATAACTACGAAGTTTGGTAAGTAACCCAGTATGAGGCACATTGTCGAAATCATTTTTATTTTCAATTTTATAAAACTAAGTGAACCTGAGATCACTCCTGTATCATACGGCACAAGTCGCGAATTAAAAGTGCAAGTTGTGTCTCGCAGAATCGGTCTTTTCTTCTCTGAGAAGCTCCAAAAAAGAGCCGCCCGATTCGTGACAGGTATATATAGCTGGATGGAAAGCGCAAGTGCGATGTTGAAGGAGTTGGGTTGGGAAGACCTGGAACACCGAAGTCGTTGCTCTCGGTAGAAGCTAATTAAAAAATTCACTACTGACCTATTTCAGGATGACAGCAAACACATATTACTACAGCAATATTCATATTTAGGAATGACCGAGAAAATAAGATAAGAGAAATCAGGGCCAGAACCGAATCGTTTCTATACTCGATTTTTCCACGAGCGATCAGGTAATGGAATGGGAAGGATTTATTGAGCGAGAAAACTTAAAATCTGACAGGAGTAGGTCTCGATAAACCTCTCCGGCCATCCTGATCTGGATTTTCAGTGGTTTTCCCAGATCGCTCCAGGCGAATGCCAGGATGATTCCTCATAATATTCGATGGGCGCCTCCTGCCATATCCCGTGTATCCCGTCCTATGCAAACGGTTACACATTAGGATAGGTGCAATGCACCCTCAGCCACCCACTTTTAGTGCATCGCAGAGTAATAATAGTAGTGGAACAGTGTTGATAGTGCGAAAGACTTATCAGTGATTGATGGCCGTCGTCCTCCGCCATTCCGATTGCGGAGCTGTTTACAATGTTCGCCGGCGGCCGAGTGAAGACAGTTATCTCTGCCGAGGTCATTAAAGTCTGATCCGCGATCGGGAGTTACGACCGCGCCCACCCGGCTGCCCTCTTCCGCTGTCTATTCTTAGACCTGACGGAACGTGACGTGCGGGTGGCCGCCACAAGGCGCAAACAACTGTCTCCGCCTTTGATTAGAGGTGCTGCAGATGTGCACTTTGCCAAGCTTTCTGCGTCTTTCATCCTTCTTTCTGACATCTTGCCAGGTGTAACTAAATCGTCCTACATCACACACATGACAACTTATCTAGAATTTATATTAGTAAATACGCCTTTTCCTACTTTCATTTATCAACTAGCTGACCCGCCAATGCTTCGCTATTGCTAGATTTCAGTATACGTATAAATTAAACGGAAGCAATCACATATATCATTTCTATAAGGTGGTTTTGGTCAGAAGCCATTATCTCCCATCATACCTGACCGTAATCGATAAATGAGGTATCATTTAAAAGAGTAACGTCTTCAATCAGGTAACTTTTCAAAATTTAGAATGAAATTTTTCGCAATTGACCCATAAAATAACGCGTATGAGATAGTTCAGAGCCAAGCCTCTAGATAGCAGCAACACATATCCCAAAGATATTAATAAACTGCTTCTCTGGCGTCAACTTTTCTTACGTACCTATTACACTAAACAAATAAACCATTCAAACAAATGAGGGGTTCTTCTTTCATCCTATTCCAAACCACTAACCTTACTATTCATCGTACTATATACGCGAAAGTTTAGTACGGGTCATCTAGTTAACATCAATTTTTGTTACGGTTAGATATTTGCATATACATTATTATTTTCATGTTTCTATTAGATAAACTGAAATAATAATTTTATTCAATTTGAAGATCACTGCAATTGGGTTGGATATACATAATTTTAGATGATTCCGTTTGGCATTTATGCAAATAAATCCCTATATTTTTCCTACACAGGAGCATACAACGTATAAATGTCCGTCAATATCAAACTGTTCTGCAGAAATATTGTTTTTCAATCCAGCACACATAGTGGACAGATATACAAACATTACCTTTTATAAATATACTAGCCACAAAGCCCGACAAAAACGACGGGTTTAACGGAGTGTTCTGCAGTTAATTTCTTTTTAGTTCCTTACCTAAATAGAACTGTTATAAAATAAAGCTCAATGTGCTGTAATTTCTCGTCCCTTGTGATGTAGCAAAATGTGTAAGTTGTCAACTTTGTCCAGGTTGTATTTCAGCTTAATCATAATTTCCGCCAATATCACCGGTAGAAAATCAAAGCTTCAATCACACGCGAATTAAATGATTCCCTATAGCGCATGTCAATGCCATCAACCATCGCGATACAAACTTGATCCAAAATCTTCACAGTTTCGTTCATCTTTCTTATTATCTATGATGAAGATCGATGTTTTAACGGCTGACACTGCTTACAATTGTCTGAAATAATGACACCAGTGAAAAAGAAGGATGCCAAAAATAAATCTCAAAAACTTACGTTATGCAACGTAATATTAGTTTTAATTGTGGTTTATGCCGCATAGATCGCGATTAATTTGGAACTTCTTTTATTCAAACCAAGTAATGATTTCAGTAAAAAAAAAAAAAAAAGCAAATGATAATTAATATGCAAATTTAAACGAAATTCGTACTTTTCTATCACTGTTCTAACAATACATTTCTTAGCAATTGCTTAAATAAATAGAATTATTATAAAATAAAGTTCAATGCAATTGCTAGTGCCTTGCGCTGTAACAAAAGGTTTTCGTTGCTATCCTCGTCCAGGTTGAATTTCAACCTAACCACGTACTAAACTTGCCGCCAGAGAAACAATGCTTCAACCACACGCATATTAATACGTGTACTATATCGAATTTTAGTGGTAATAATGCATCGCGATTTAAACAAAATCAAACATCTTTACGGATTCTTCCATCTTTCTTTTTTTTATATTCGTGATTCAGATAGATACCACAACCTTTGAATGGTTGAGACAGTTACATGCGGCTGAAATATGGCATCAGTAAAAGCAAAGGAAATTAACAATAAATCTTAACAACTGATGTCATTCCATTAGTTTTAATTGTAGTCTATGCTGTATAGATCACGATCAGTGTGGAACTACTATCGTTAAAACGAAGTAATGATTTAAGCAACATAACACTCTAGAAAACAAATTAAATTAGTATAAAAAAAATAACTTATTCCCTCTGCTGTAACGTCAAGTGCCAGTTCTAGTAATAATCTACCAAAACTGCCGCTAACATATCGAAAATTAAATCTTTTATGTTACATATCTGTGCCCAAAGATTTTGAGAAATACTTTTTCATAAAACGAATATTAAATAAATCTAAACGACTAATAATTATTATGTCGATTTAAACGCTATACATACTTTTATTTCAGTGTTCTGACAGTTAATTTTTTCGCAAATGCTTAAAACTGTTACTAAATAACGTACATAACCTAGAACAGAAGCGTAAAGCGTGACGTCATAGCGCGACGTCATAGAGTGACGCGTTGGCGACAGCTGACGTCATAGATGACCAAAACTATATCCGCCATTTTCATAAGATTTCTATGATTTTTGTAAAGCCACATCATTCAAGATTAAAAGTAATAGTGGGAAAATAGTCTTAGCGACGTAAACAATTAAACGAATAAAGTAAAACGAATTTCTAAATACGAAATGTTTTCATAAAAACTTTCACATACTAAACTTCCAATTTTAGAAGAAGGAAAAGATTTTAATGTTCTGATTCAATTTTAAAATAATTAATATATAAAATAACTCAGCCTCCGCATGTTTGTGTTCCCAAAACTCGAAAAGTAGCTGTAAATTTTTGTAGGATGTGGTTGGCGATAGGAAGAAGGATTTTTTAAACAAATCCAGAAACCATCTCCTCTTACCCTTCAATTTTCATACAAACCCGCATTTTTTATCCCGTGTCGATGGAACTTTGCACACGTTTACTTTAAAACAAAGATAAAAATACTGTCAACATTTGGTTTGCAAAAAACGCAACCCCACTTCCCTTTTCTAATCCCTTAATTTTTTTCATTGTTCTTCATACAAAGCCATAGTTTCTATCCGGTTTTGAAGGAACGTTGTACACGTGTACATAAAAATAAAACGAAAAATACTGCCTACATTTCGTTTTCAAAAGCCCAACCCCTCTCCTTCTTTACTCCCACTCTTCTTAATTTCCAATGTTGTTTATAGAAAACCACAGTTTTTATCAGCTTTCAGTAGAACACTGCACAAGTATACTCTAAAACAAGGAGGAAAATACTGTGCACGTTAGGCATACAAAAACCCACCGACTCTCCCACTTCACCCTACTTAAACAAAATTTACATTTTAAACCATTCTGTGTTTTTGCAAATATCTAGAAAACGGTAGAAATCAGCCACAGTGTATAGCTACATTCTGAGAGTCCATAACATTTCCTGTCAAACGGCGTTGGACCGATTCCGATAGGGACAATTGCTGACCAAGAAATTGGAACTAGAAATTAAAAAAATTGAAGTTTTTGTGGCGACATAAAAATCTACAGTTTTTATCCGATCTCGAAGTAACTGTGCCCACTAATGCTATAAAATAAGTTAATAATGATGTTTACATTTGTTTCACGAAACTACACCCACTCAACCCGTTCACTCTTCTTAAAACTAGTTTACTTGAGCGACTTTTCTGTTGTTTTATTTTTTTATTTGCATTTATCTCGAAAACTGAAGGGAAATCGGCCATAGTGGATGTTTTCGATATTCCGATCAAAAGGTATAAAAAAAAATTACAACCTTCGTACCCAGCCTCCGAGCAGAAGACGGAAAGACTAAAAATATTGTATATCAGAAAGCACTAGAATTCTGTGTTTCTCAAACATTTTAACTCCACGTACCCCTATAAAACTTCCCAGGCAATGGCGAATCCCCTCGAGAAAAAATTGCGACCTATTTTTCCAGCTGCACTACTTGCTATAATGGGAAACAATGGGCAACAATGAGCAATGTTCACCATTGTGTGTGTTAGACGTTTGAGACAGCCAGTCCGCCATTACGTAAATCTAGTCGCGAGCCCCCTACGATCAGCTGGCGAACCCCTGGGGGTTCGCGTACCCCACTTTAAGAAACGCTGCTGACTAGCTCAAACGTTTTCGAATTTGGTTTATGCACAAAATTCATTGTCTCTCACTTATCTTATACATGTAAATATGTCTGCTTTACATATGTTTAGCCACTTAGAACGCATACCGGGCAAAGCTAGTATATTCTAAAAACAGCTACATCGGCACATCTGGGAGTGTAAACGCGCATCTGCCTTGGACATTGTGTACGGGCGATGTCGTAGCACGCAGCTGCATTTCCTCACCCGCACGTCAAACATCGCAAATAGAGTCAACATCCAAGTCGTGAATCGCGTGCAACTGATGTTAGTGTTCTTCACGGGTAAGCAAACACAGCTGCAAATATCTGCAAGGCGCCGCTTGTCAAAACAAACGCATTCATTCTAATCCACAGGCAACACGCAGTGACATTCAGAATCAACCCTTTACCACCATACAACAAAAAATTACAAACTAAATAGACATGTCACACTTTTTTTGCATATGACTTTACGCCCCGTCGACGTTGAGGTCATTAGAGACGGGAAATGACTGGGAAGGAATTTGGCCATGGCAGTTTGAACGAAGAATCCCGGCATTCGCCTGGAGTGATTTGGGGAAACCATGTAAAACCCAATATGGATTCCAGGAAGGGGATACGAACCCGCATCCTCCCGAATCCGAGGCCAGAGCGTTAACCGTCACACTGCTCATAGCAGAATAGCAACCCTCGCCATTATTAAGCTGGGTTCCCACGACGCGACGCGGCCCTTGGTGCCTGTTAGGGAACGCCTCTCATCTTTGCCGCATAAGCTAGCAGGAACGGCGCGTCTCGACCCACTGCCAGGCGGTAGAAGATGAAAGGCGCGTCCTTCCTATCACGCGCCGTAGGAACGGACCTTAAGAATTATTATTAAGCCTTGAAGTAATTTAACGTACGGATATTGATCGTTGACAGCCACTCAGGTTCTTGATAAGTCTGCCTGATACATGGCGTGAACAAAGTTTTTATCGCCAAATACACTTGTCGAAAAAAAATGAATTACGAAGAAGACATGCCGAATGTCAATGTAACTTCGTACAGCTACAAACTATTTATGAAAATAATTAGAGTTCGAATTCTCTGTGGCATATTGAACGGCCGCCAGAGTGCATTAGTGCAGTTCATGTTTAGTGTTGTTGCTAGGCCTGATAGAGCATACGGGTGATTCAAAAAAACGTGGACAAAATGAGATGGTAGATCTGTCATACAATAAGGATCAAAAATCGCATAGGAACAGAGGGTCGGAAACGCTTGCAGAGGGCACTAGAGCCACGAGAGGGCGTTGCAATACAAACATCAGACCTGTCTCCCTTGGACTTTTTCTTGTGGAAAAGGATTTGTGTATGAAACACCTGTTGAAACGCCGGAAGACTTGGTAGGAAGAATCGTTGCGGCAGCCGGCTGTGTTCGAGATACACCTGGTATCTTTGAGAAGGTGCGCCGTTCCATGCAACGGAGATGCCGGGCTTGTCTCGATGCATCTGGCAAAAACTTTGAGCATCTGCTGTAGGCTCAACATTTGGCTTGCATTAGTCGTATATGAGTGAGTAATTATCAATAAAATGATCAGTAATGGTTTTGTTTCTTCTCTTTGTGTCAGTATTATTTTAGACGCCCTGTAGCGGCTCCGGATCGCAGTTGCGACCCTCTGTTCCTATGCGATTTTTGATTCTTATTGTATGATTGATCGACCATGTAATTTTATCCACGTTATTTTGAATCACCCTGTATATAGGGCGTGAACAGGGTCGGATGTTGAGTGATCACTGTGAAGGACACAGAGATACCGCGTACTCGTGTGGGACATTGTTATCAGCACCTGAAATAGTTTGAAAGGGACCTCATTGCGGATCTCCATTTGGTCTGCTGGTCGAATCGTGGAATACCCAGACTTGTGGGTAATTCGGATGAGACATCGGCCGCATGTAGGAATGCACGGGAACTTGAGGACAAGCTTATGCGTCGCCAAGGTTCTGGTCGAACACCTTTGACACCACAAGGGAGGATCGCAGTATCTTGCACGGAGCCCCTTCACAACTGCGCCTACCATTCAAGAACAAGTTAAAAAAAAAAAAAAAAAAAAACTGCGGCGGTTACGGGACACGCGGCAGATGTGAAACATCGAAATTGATGGTTACTGAAAGAATTTATAGTTAAAGGAAACCAGTAAATAAACATGGAATAAAATAAATAAAAACATAGAGTTTCGTTAATGAAATAAGTATATTTTTCTTATTACAATAATACTAACCTCTCAGCCCGTCAAATATGCTGGGTAAAAGCAATGTTCCAGCAATTCATTTCTTTGCGGTTGCCTAAATATGTAGAGTAGAATTGTTGTTATGTAATGCTCATAACCTTATTTTGTAATTTGTACATATTTCGCTTGTAATTTACACAGCGATACAGATGGAACTTATACTGAATTAATGATGTCAGACTTGGGGAACCAATGAAATTAAAAATAAATTAGGAATCCCAAAACTTTATGCTATAAATAGGGCGTGATTCCTGATCCAGGTCTTAATCAGCGCAATAAATACGGAACTACTTCTACCTAACAAAAATACAGCAACTTCATTCTCGTAGTTTATTAAAAACAGCTTAAATTATTTATAAAACTAAATTCATTATGAATTATTTTGTAGAAAATTGTGTCAGTTGCCATTCTGATCCTGTCTGCATTTCGACATAACCACAACTTCTATTAATATTGCTGTTCAAAATTGATAGATTGTATTAAACGTGAACGAATACATTCACTGTATCACGCTCTAAACTTGACCTAATGGAAATACTTATATATCTGATATAGTGACATCAGTAATAAAAGCAACTAATAATTAATATATTAATTTAAACGCAGTACATACTTTTCTTTCAGTGTTACGGCAAAATTTGATGATCTGATGATTTAATCATTTCTTCTAGTATATTACAACAGTGACTTAAAATATCTACATCGAATATATATATTGTAATCCCGTCATAAATGACGTGTTGAATGCACTATTTTAGCAATTCGTTTCTTCGCTAACTAAATACAATTTTCATCCAATAGCTCCCATAATCATTACAATGGTAAATCGTAGATATTCCTTAGCTTATTGCAACAACGGTATCGCTATACTGAAAGAATAATAAAAATTTGCATCGAACAAATTTTAATTTAGAAAAAGCAACTAATAATTAATATGCCAATTTTGACGAAATACATAATTTTGTTTTGGTGTGCTGGCAGCTCATCTACTCGTGGATGCGTACCTAAATAGAACTGTTACTAAATGACGCGCATAACCTTGAATATCTGTGGTCGTTGTAAGTTGAGCAGCGAATGCGATAAGCATGACGTCATTGCGTGTCGTTTTAGACTGACGTCACTGCGTGACAGTACATCGTGACCAAGACAGGCATTTTATAGGTATAGATATAAGAATTCTAATACAAAACAAATAAATATTTTAATGCAGTTACGGAATATTAGTTGATTTATCTGCTGTGATCTCTGTGATAGTAGCTGTTCAAGGTGTATTTCACGGTGTGAAAGAAATGATTTGCGGATGAGAACTGAAGTATGTAACACAATAATTATACGTGATGTTATCGAGGTTTCTTGAAACTACGGTATCGACTGTTGTCTCACATGTTGTAGTAGGTTCAGTTGACTTACTATAGAGTTTCGAATAAATTTTTTGATTCTTGTTGGCCACTTGATCGTCACTATCACTCATATTTGATCTCAATAATACTGGTACCGATTTAGGATCTTTAAGCACTTCTGACAACGTTCTTTTGAAAACAAAAGGGAGTGGAGAGCGGCTTCGGAGAGCGGGCATGCCGTCATAAGAGAGCATCACGCCGTTTGCCGCTATGACATACGAATCGGTCATACCCGCAAGGTGCGCCAATACATGTTTCACATCAATAAACTCCCTGTAACATTCTGGGACATCCCGCCGGCAGCTGTCCCAATCAAAAGCTGCCGTCAACACCACAACACCAAAGGCTGCGTTTGGAGTGGTGCCGTGATCGGGAATCATGGGCTGCTGATGAATGGAGTCGCATTGTGTTCAGCGATGAATCGTGGCTCCACACTTCATTGGATGACCATCGTCGGCGAGTATGGTGGAGACCTGGGGAGAGGTCCCATTCTCCCAATGTTTTGTAGAAGCAGAGCTGTGTTACTCCTGGCGTCATGGTGTGGGAGCCATCGGGTATGACTTCAGATCACGGCTGGTAGTGATAGAGGGAACTCTGACGACACAACGGTACGTCAGGGACATCCTCCGTCCTGATGTGTTACATATCATACGATATTACTGTGGTTTCAACGCTCGTCCTAGCACGGCACGTGTCTGTATGTACTGTCTGCGCAATGTTGAAGTACTCCCGTGACCAGCAAGATCACCAGATCTGTCTCCGACGGAACGTCTGTGGGTCTAGTTTGGACATCAACTCTGTCCCAGGATATCAAGGACCAGTTACAACAGTAGTGGGCCAGCTTGCCGCAGAAGGAGATACAACGGCTTTACAACACCCTTCCAAACCGAATCAGTGCATGCATCCAGGGCAGACGGGGTGCAACGTCATATTCATAAGTAGGCTCACACTACCAAGTTCTATGTAAGTTTGATGCTATTTTAAAATTACTGTAATAACGTCATGTATCCTCTCCACTCATGAAGTTTCATTTCATTTTCTCCTCCCCTTGTGGGTGTATCACTTTTTTTCCAGGCAGTAAACTATCGTATTCTTTAAAGTGGAGTGTGATGCTGAAGCGGTTGGGTTGGTAAGACCTGTAACACCGTAAACGTTGCACTCGTCAGAAGCTAATTTGTAAGTTCGTGACTGACCCACTTCAGGATGACGATAAACACATTTCACTACCAGCGACATCCATATGCAAGAATCACCGAGAAAATAAGAGAAATCATGGCCAGAACCGATTCTTTTCTACATTCATTTTTTCCACGAAGCACTAGGGAATGTAATATGATGTGTTTATCGTGGGAGAAAACCTGGAATCAGGCAGATGAAGGTCTCGTCAAAGCGCAGCGGTCATCCTGATCTGGGTTTTCCATGGTTTTCCCAGTTCGCTCCAGGCGAATGTCGGGACGGTTCCTTGATGACACATGCCTTCCATATGCCTTTCTATACAGCGTGACTCAGATGGATTAGTAAATATTGAAGGAGGTGGTAGTATGAACAATATTGAGTAAAAAAGTTCATATGAACATGTGTCCGATTTCCATTCGTTTGGAGATACAGGTCCTGGAATGTTATGCATAAAGTAAATCTTAGAAAACGACCGAGAGCACACAAATAACTTATTTAAGTACTTTATTCATTCAAAAACACGCGCATATTTTACTAAAGCTTAAATTAAATGTTCGAAAATCCCACCATCGACGTCAATACACTTTGCAGCTCTCTTCGCAACAGTACGTGTAGCTCTTCTGAGTACGTCTTGGTGTACTTTTATGAGGGTAGCAGCGTTTACAATGCGAGCGAGTAATTCGTCTCTTGTGTTTACTTTTTGTTTGTTCGCTTCGTTTCTCAACCATCTCCATATACAATAATCTAATAGTGTAAGAATCGATTAAGTGCTTCAATTTGTGTGTTGAAATCGATGGTAGGATTTTGGAACATTTAATTTATACTGTTGTAAAAGTTGCGTGTGTTATTGCGTGAATAAAGAACTTTATAACCTACCCACTGGCTTATGTAAGTCATTTACTTATACTGAATCTTTTTATAATTTTTACTTCAGCTAAACAATATGCAAATCCTACTCTTACGTCACTTAACGACAATTACAAATAATTGGACAACATTATCTTTACGTTAAACTGATCCAATTACACCTTCTGCCAGTGGGAAAATACGCGTTTTAACAGCCTTTGATACCAAGATGTATTTTCACGTTAGCCTCTCCGGTTATAAATCCTATTAATGTTTTTTATCACCTGAAAAAGAACTCTTAAACTATTACCTGAAATTATGTCTCGATTTCTCTTTTCAAATAATCAATAACACTACAAAATATTTTTGAAATTCTTCTTGTATTATAACGCACTTTACACAACTCTACACAGTATTAATAATTAAAATTTCACAATTTCCAAGTACATCAATATTTTCTCTGGCCTCCAGTCATACATATTAATTTGAGATCCTCCAGATCTGTTAGATTATTTTCCTTCCATCTATACATTTTCGTGTTCTACATTCTTCTTCTATCAAATCCTTCATAATATGTCCTCCAGTCCTCATCTCCATGGTTACTCCAAACATATCTCCTTGCTGTCAAGGTAAACTTCTAATTAACATCTTTTAACGTTTATTTTATATTCTATACATACAAAATAAATATTTTTATTTGTTGTTTGTTAACAATTTACCTTAACGGGACGTATGTGTGATACAACTTCAATACGTTATCTGTGTACTCTTGATCATTTTCTGAGGTTAATTTATGCATACTTTCCTGCATCAGTATCTCCAAAATGAATGTAAATCGGATACATGTTTATATGAACTTTTTTGCTCTTTATTGTTCATACTATCATCTGCTTCAATATTTACCTCCTGAATCACCCTGCATATGGCTTTATGTACCTATTTTACTCTCCAGATAGGGGGGGGGGGGATATTGTCGCCACAGCTGTCGACCATCGGCGTGTGAGGGCCCGCGCCGTGAAGAGCTATTCCTGAGCTGTGTATCAAGTTACGGACCACAACACTGGAGGCATTTCTACAGCCGCAGTGACCGACGCGGCTATTTTTCCTGGCGGTCGCGGTCCATTAAGTTCCTCGCGCGTTCAGAATAGACGCCGCGTGGCCGTGTTTATTCAGTAAGGCAGCCGCTAATGGCACAACGTCGGACCGCTGGGCGTAGGGCGGCCACCTGTTCCACACACTTGTCGTGCCCTTTACTCGTCGAAAAGGGAACTCTAGAACTAACAACAGCCTCACGCCAATTGACCAAATATAGTAACCACAACCAAATAAACATCTTTCTACACGAGTAAAATTATAAAGTCTCTTTTTTACGATTTAACTGCTAAACTAATATTGATGAAATTTGACAACAGAATAATACGTATTATTATGAAGGACATAGAATACATTTCTTGGGTTAAATAACATACTTTGTGATGAAATATTGAGATCTAACCAATCGGTGACAGACAGACGGATAGCGTGAGCAAGTCTCTGCGATGTTACATCGGTCACTCAGGCTTTATTTCTCTCGCAGACAGTTGTTTTAAAGACTACAGTTCCCACCGAAATTAGTCTGTGCAATGACTATCAATAAAGCCCGTGGACAGTCACTGAAAGTAGCAGAGGTCACATAGAAAAGATGTGGTTTTCGCATTTGTAGTTTTATGTAGTTAACATCCCAACCACTAAAGGCAACGTATCTGAGTAAAGGACAACAAAACCAAAAATGTTGTGTACAAGATCAGGGCCAGCGCTAGGATTCTGGGGCTGGGGTAAGCGTTCTTAGCAGTCACGTAACATTCCCCCCCTCCCTCACACCAGCTCTACAACTTGTCAAGCGGGGGGCCCTTACAGTCGGTGATCAGGCCCCCCGTCAGCCGTGCGGGCCCGGGTACATTTGACCCGCTTATCCCTCCCCCCCTCCACCGCCTAACGCCGGCCTTGTACAAGATAGTATTGAGATAATTTTAAACCACAAGCAAAAATCTGGCTGAGGAACTGACGTTGCTAATCTCACACAGTTAATCGTCCTCTCCCCTCCCCCCACTAGATAAATTGCTATTTTTAAACATGTTGCAAGTTTATTTTGTTCATGAGACAGGTTCAATGATATGATGAGTGGTGATGGCTTCCTCGTGATATTATCACGATTCTATGGTTTTTTTGTTGTTTTTTTTTGCACCTTTTACGTAATTTACAGTTTCTACATCCAATTCTTGAAACAAATTTTCAAGTCCATGCCTACGAAATCGCCGATAACGGTTAGTAGTATTATAAATCTGCAAGCAAACTACATGTGTTTGAAGGTTTGAAATGGCAGCAATCTGGATGGTATCTTCAAATTTTGCTTAAAATCTGCGAAAATATTTTATGATCCTATGTTACGAAGAACGGAGCAAGAAATTATAATTATTTTCGAGATGGGATCACTCCATATTTGAGATGAGCACTGCTTTCAAGATATACTGACAAAGATCATACCACTAGCCTTTGGATTATTTTTTTTTTTTTCACTTCGATTATTTATTTCATCAGTTTTCTGAAGGTAATTAAAATAGGTAATTAAAGTAGGTAATTAAAATAAAAGGAATAAGTTAATTTAAACACTACATTCTAGATTAACTCAACAATAAGCATAGCGGAATTGTCATATTTAATTTACGGTAAACAACTTGTTGCCTTGTATCGATACAAAACCTAATAGCGTTTTGTTAATCCGACCACTATATGCTACATTAACACTTCCATAAACTTTTCTAAATTGTGGTTTTTAATTTAATATAAACAACTTTGTGCTTAATATCAGTATTAAAACCTGATAGCAATTTTGTCATATTACTCCGTATCAGGATCTAAAAATGTGATTTTGTTAATTATTTAACTGTTACGAAAATTATATTTTTCGTTTCAACCACAGATGTAATACTAGCCAAAGTTTATGCTTAGTGATATAATTCTATAGTTCCTCGTCTGTTAAGATAATATAAATATATAATAATTACCTTTATGTATAGATAGAATTAGTTTTTTACGTAGCTTTTATTTCTTATATTTCATAATTTATATTGCGTTAAAATATGTGAAATAAATCAAAACTTTCGAACACTAGTTTGGAAACAGAAGCAACAGTAATGACTAAAAGAAGGGAGAGTATATAGATGATATTTACTGTTTTTGCTTCTCCACGTTAATATTTGACACTAGAATAAAAAGCGTATAAAATTTCTACACACGCCAGGATGTGCACGCGAGAAGCAGCGGGCAAATGCTGGTTTATTTTAAGAACTAACGAAAAATGGAATATTCATTGAAAAGAATCACCAGGCAATATGCAGGAAACTGGTTTGAGCTGTTTTATAGTTTGCTCATTTGGCTGCTTGTGTATTCGTGGCGAGCGTGAAGAGAAACCTATTTCAAAATCAAAATATGTCAGAATCTCTCCTCTTCCCAAACTTTTTGATAGTTTAAATAATAGGAACCGGAGGAAAATCGGTGTTAAAGCAAATTGCGTCCGGAGCATGCGCTCCATCACAATTAAATTTAAAAAATACTGATAACAGCTCAAGAGGATATCAACAGGATATCTAGGTGGTTATTTGAGCATGGAATGAAAATTAATGTCAAGAAGAGTTAGCATATTAGGTACACGGATAAAAAAAAGTCAAGATTTTATATGATTATAGCGTAGGAAAGGAATTGCTTGTTGAAGATCTGAATTGCAAATATCTAATCATAACTCAAACTCACCGAGCATGGTGGGTGAGCGATTAACCCGCTGGCCTCGCATTTGGGAGGACGCAGGTTCGAGTCCCCATGCGGGCATCCAGATTTGGTTTTTCCAGGGTTTCCCCAGATCACTCCAGGCGAATGTCGGGATGCTTTTTTCAGAAGGTCATGTCCGAATTCCTTTCCATTCCTTATCCCCAGTCCTTTCCCACTTCTAATGACCTCGACGTCGACGAGGGGGATTGTAGAAAGAGGTTTAAAAATCCTTCATTTATTAGAATGGGGGTTTAGGGGATGTTCCTGTGAAATGAGGGAATTGTGTTACAAAACCTTGGTCACACCACTGCTTGAATATGGTGGAGTGGTGTGGGACACACATTTTGGGTATCAAATAGAGGAGTCGGAGGGGGTATAAAGGGGAACAGCCAGTTTAGTTTGCGGAAATTATCGCATTCTCTAACTCCAGCACATTGTTATCCAGATGATAGCCTTAATATACACTGAAGTGTCAAAAGTCATGGGATACGAAGAAACAAATATCCAGATGGCAGTAGCATCGCTGAAGAAATATGCCGTGCACTGTTGACGCTTTCATTTGTGCTTTCGTGTGTCATGTGAAATGTTTCAGACGTGATTGTGGCTGCACGACGCGAATTAACAGACTTTGAACGCTGAAAGGTAGTTGGCTCTAGACGCATCGGGCATCCCATTTCGGAAATTATTCGTGAATTCAATATTCCTTGATGCAGAAGAAAAGGTTATTCTCGGCTTTACTTCACACCACGAGTATCGCAGTGGTTGACCACGTCTGCTTAATGACCGAGACCAGCGACGTCTGCGTCCAGGTGACATTCTTGACAGATATGAAACACTGTGTCATATAACAGCGACACTCAGTGTGGGACGTATGACACACGTTGATGGGATATGGCAGCGAAAGACTTTCACGGCTACCTCTGCTAACAAAACGCCAAAAATTGTAGCGCTTTTCACAGGCTCGTTAATATATCCGCTGGACCCTAGATGTTTGGAAATAATTTCCGTAGTCAGATGAGTCACAATTCAAATTGGTATGAGCTAACCGTAGGGTTCGAGCATGGCGCAGACCCCACGATATCACGTTGTCAGGAAGGCTCTATCCTGCTATGGACTGTGTTTACATGGCACGGACTTGGACCTCTAGTCAAACAGAACCACCATTGAATGGAAAAGATTTCTTGGAGACCATTTGCAACCATTCATGGCCTTCGTGTTCTCAAACAAAGACAGACTTTTCCGAGACAACAATTGGCCATGTCAGTGGATCAAAATCGTTCACAATTGGTTCGAGGAACATTCTGAACAGTTCCAGCGAATGATTTCGTCTTCTACACCGCCAGATATGAAGATATGAATCCAGTCGAATATATGTCTGACATGATCGAAAGATCAGTCGGTGCACAGCGTTCTGCACCAGCGGCTGTAGAGGAAGCACTGCTGAATATTTCTTCATTGAACTTCCGATAATTTGTTGAGTCAACGACAAGCCAGGTTGCTGCATTTATCCGGGAAAAAGAATGTCCCATGATTTTTTTTATGGAAATAAAGTGAGGGAGTGGATAAAATACGGTGTTGATCCATTCAGGCCTAATGCTCCGAAGGACAACAACGGCCGGCAAGTTTTGCGGCCACATCTGGCGGACGAATCAGCAGAGGTTTGGTATTTAAACAACTATTTTCGATGTGGTGACTAGCAATTGTTAACCTCTCCTACCTTGCTGACCATATCCTGTGTGATGAAGATTCCTATCACCTTCCGGGCTCGAGAGGCGGGTAGTGTCATGATATCTCACTGACTTCCGAAAAGGAGGTGGGTAGCTACGTAATCCTCACGCTTACTTAGAAATATGTTCGGAAAGGATACGCATGTATGTGAACCTTATAAGGCTTGTAGTAATGTCTAGAGCGTTAGTTTGTTAATGTAGGGTGTTTTGCTGAAGCTGAGATGTAGGGACACTTAAGTGCTTGTGTAAATGCTATTTGGAGACCATCTAAAACCATTATCTGGACGACCAGCCCACCAGTTTAAATAATTGATTCCACTGAGACCATGCTCCCCGAAATCGCCTCAATGATTAACGGTACTAGTGATTTTCCCTAAAAGTATGCTTCTTACCACTGCACAATACCATCGTTCCTTTCATCGATACTGCCTTAATTAATTAAAAGGAATTTTCCATCAAAACTCCTTCGATACTGCCTTAATCAAGGAATTCTGATGGCTACTTCCGTTTGATTGAGGTGGTATCAATGAGCGGGGCAGTGGCGTTTTACAGTGGATAGAAGAAAATATTTATTTAAGAATAAGATACCCCGTCTTTATTCAGCCGAATTACGAAGCGAACAAAACAGCAAAGCGTAACAAATGGAGATTTTTACCTTTTTGAAATCACGTTTAGTGAGGGCTATAAAGAAGGGGCAGGCCTCCAATTGAAATTAATCACAAGAGTTGATCCACGTTCAACGGATTTATTGGCAAAGATGACAAAAATAAACGTTCCAACTGCATAGTTGTTTCGCATTTATCTTGGATGATTCTTAGATACTCTGTCCGCTGTGATTGTTTACAGTTTTTTTCCTCATTTCTAACCGATTAATTCCTCGCTTTAACAACAGCAGAGTAGCCTAAGAACACATATAATCTTAATCACTATTCTGGACTATCCCTCTTATACTTTCCTCTTTAAGTATTATTCTACACGTCTACAAAACACACGAAAGTGAAAAAGAAAATCAATGTATGATGATGACCAGTAAGTTCATTTCAAATTATATCCACCGTACGGCAGGCAAGAAAGTCTGATAGATTGTGTAGTAATACTATGTTTTGTCTGATCTGTTTACTTACACCGATCTCTTCCAAATATAAAAAAAATATAAAGTAAATATAAAATCGTATATTTCCTGTTTTCCATGCACAAAATGTAACAACAAAATTGTCTAAAGCAAAATTAACAAACCACAGTTTCATTTAAAACAAATGTCATGATAGATACGTTACAGTACTAAGTAATTTAATTTTCAACACGTGTAAGTACCTAAAAATTTTTTATTAATTTTATCAAATATTAACAGGGATTTAAATGAAGTAAGAAAAAGAAAACTTTAATTTAATTGCGATGGACCGCACGCTCCGGTGGTATGTTCCCTACACACCCTTTTCCCCCCTTTACTGTACCCACCTACTTTTCCTCTCTACTAATTGCAACTTTAAATTCTTTCAGCATTTTGCTAAATTATTCATCATTTTTCTTGGAAACTTATTCTATCCCCTGACCGCCTTACCTACGAAAGAAAATCTTATCACACAACTTGTGTCTAAAATTGCCAGCTTGTGGTCACAGTCGTCTTTTCCCTTCCATGCACCTCTGCCAATTCTTACACCAATATCTTTCCACGCCTAGTCACCAATATGCGTCTTGTACACTCCCACACTCTATGTGTGGAGCACAGCACTTTACGGTAGCGAAACATGGACTTTAGGAATACCAGAAAGAAAGAAACTTGAAGCATTTGAAATGTGGTGCTACAGAAGAATGCTGAAAATTAGGTGGACAGACAAAGTAAGAAATGAAAGAGTTTTGGAAATGATGGGTGAGAAAAGAAGTTTATGGAAGAAGCTTACGGAAAGAAGAGACAGGCTGGTAGGTCATATTTTGAGACATGCTGGATTGGTTAATTTGTTAGTGGAGGGAACAGTTGAAGGTAAGAACTGTAGAGGTAGACAGAGATTAGAATATATGAAGCAGATAATTGAGGACGTGGGTTGTAACGGGTATGTAGAAATGAAGAGGTTAGCACAGGATAGGAAGGGATGGAGGATTGCATCAAACCAGTCTAAAGACTGACGACAGCAAAAAAAACACTCCCATGACTCTCTTCATCCTCCTCCTGTCTTCCAATGAATCCTACTCCACCTCCTTTATCAAATCAGTTACTAAATGTGTACTGCTATGATTTCCAGACACAAATCCAGCAGCTCTTCTTTGCACCCCCTCCAAATTCTGTATTAATACCCAAAATGTGTGTCCCATACTACACCACCATATTCAAGCAATGATATGACCAAAGTTCGGTAACTCAGTTCGCTCACTTCTCTAGTACATTTCTTCATCACTCACGCCAACAAGTGCAGAATTTTGAAACCTTTTCCTACTACCTGTCCGATGTGTCCTGCCCAGTTGATCTTATCAAATTTTATACCAAGGTTCTTAAATTTCAAGTCATCACAAAGAAATTCTTTCCCTACCTTATATTCACAATCTATCTTTAGTTTTGTTTTTATCTGTATACGTTTATCTTCTTGCTATATTGACCTACCCTTATAAATATTCTCTCCGAATCACCCTGCAACTGTTCAGTCTCCTACCGTGTCGATCCTATAATACCATGATGTCATCTGCAAACAGCCTAACTTCTGATAGTAAACCATCAACACAATCATTCATTAGTCTAATGAACAGCAATCGTCCCATTACGCTACCCTGTAGCACTGCCATTTTCAGTTCAGCTTCTTATGAAGTCTCATTTTCTGACTTTTTCCTTTCACCTTTTATGGATTATTCTGCCCATCAAATCCACTCCAATAGTTTTTACTTTATTTACCATCATTTCATTGCTCAGTTTGTCACATGTGCTACATTATCCATTGGACTCCCTTGTTCAATTCATCCGAAATATCTTGCATATAGCCTACAAACTGAGACTGACATTCATATGCTTGCCGTATTGTCTAGATGAAAACCACTTACGTTCCTACAGTGAAATATGTTATATCAAAATGAAAGATCTAAATTTACTAAAGTAAATAGTTTTTTATTATTTTATTTTTTATTTACTTCAATTAGGTAGTTGTACGTTTTCAACTGTAAACAACTGAACATGTCTGTAGACGTTGGAGTGTATTGCTTTACCATACGGAAAGGAGTTGGACCCGCAGCTCACACAGGTGGATGCTACGAACAAAGATAACGGTAACTGCCAGCTGGGTAACCGGAATGTGACCTTGGGTCGGGTAGCCCTCAGTGTAGGAACAATGCGTTGCCACTAGGGTGACGCGGTGGGGAGAGTCCAGTGGATTGCGAGCTGTGTGGTGGGTGCGTGGCCAGCCTGCAGAAGAGATGTGCGGCGAGTAACGCCGGTGTGGTGTGTGGTTGCTCTTGTGTTCCATGTCGTTATCCAAGTGGACGTGGGTCTCCGACGGCCAGCAGAAAATGGAATCATCGCGTCAGCCGACTGCGGGCAACAGACTCGGTGCCTTCTGCTAAGTGGAAAACCCGCCGATACGGTGATCACTGCAAATCATTATCGAATTTATCAACCCAGTGTCGCCCTAGAGAAAATCTCACTGCCCCACTGAGCATAATAAATAGACATATAGAAAACAGTGAGAATCGATGTAAAATAAACCCATGGTCGGATTTCAAGATGTTTGTTTAGTTGTGCCATAATATTGTTAATAACATTTGTTGAAGAATAATTTTTGTAATAAACGTTTATTAATGTCAAACGTTGGTACAACGGTGTAGTCTACATCGTCATTCTCATATCAGCAGTTTCAATCATTAATAATATTTTATTGATAATTCATGCAAACAAAAAGTAATTTAATTCTTGACAACAGGGAGTATACCTCAACGTGCACGGGCAATGGCCATATGATAGTAAAAACTTCTTTATTGTGCAGCAAGTCTTGAAGATCACTGGACGTGGAATAGACTTTACCGTCTCCTAAGGGGTATAAGCGTTCACGTCACTTGGCGCTCGTTGTCGGCGTTTTGTGGGTGACGAGTCGCCGCTGAACCTGTTCTTGAGGGCCGTCCTATTAGCTTGCTGACCACAGCGGCCACAGGTCAAGCTGTCCCACCCGACAGATGTCCCGTAGCGCAAACAGACCCTCCTGAATGCTGATCAGCCACGGGCGACCACTGAATGCACACAGCTCACCTCCAACACGTTCGGTGGTTTACTAAATCAGACAAGAAATGACTGATGACTGCTTAGTTGGCAGGAGAATGGCAGCTATAATTGTACATTTAGTATCGTACGCGGGATCAAAAAATATTCTCTATGCGCTGTGAGCGGTAGTAAGCGTTCATTGGGTAGTTTTTAAATGAGCAGAGAATTGGACAAACAAAACTGTTCCAACTCAGTATGTTTGTTCAACGGACTTGATTAGGGGTCATTTGAAATTTGATGCTTACATGGTCACATGCTGGATTCCACTGAATATTAGTGAGTGCTCAATTCGTTATTGGCCATTCTTCCGCAGTTGTTTATTAAAGACTTGTAAATGAAAATACAGTGTCTTAACAAATGTTATTTTTATACCTGTACGCTCATATGCGTTTCGTCATTGTGGAATGGGACAACGTCAGTGAGATTTTTGATACAAACAGTTACCGGTACATGTTGCTCAGTAAGTAGCTATAATTAAACTTTTTCGTGGAACACAACCCCAGGCTGCCATTAATAACTATTTCACAGTTATTAAATGATAAAACTTCTGAAATAGTGACTTTCTAGTCTCGTTTGATCTACACGCAACTCAAGACAGACTAAGAACTTTGACCATTTAGAAGCAGTGAAACAGTGACGCTGAGGATTGCGGAACGGCAGCGAGATGTTCTGGTCAACAAAAAAGTGTTACTACAGCTATTTCCTGACCAACATGTAACTGTTTGTATGAAAAATCTCACTGATGATGCCCCATTCTACAAGGACGAAACGCGTCTCAACGCATAGGAATAAAAGAGACGGTATTTTCTTTTACAAATCATTAGTGAGTACGTTCACTACTACTATACACAGTACTTGGACAGATTGCTAAGAAAATTTTAGTAATGCATCGATCTTTATTCTCTAACTTCCTACCAAATTACGTGAGGTAATGGTGGCACCAATTTTACCTTAAATTTAAATTATGTTATATGCTGTACTCGTGTCTCATGTGATCAAATCACAAGTTATTCTGATTCCATATGTTATTTGTTAATGTTCGATGTAATTACAAGAGAATTTGTATAAATAATTTTATTTTTCTGTTTTTAATATTGAGGTCACATTACAAATACTGATGTCAAGAAATTTCGTGAAGGTTTAAAGCAATCAGGATTACCGAAGGGACCGAGCGTGATGGGCGACCAGAAACGCTCTTGCCTCGCTTTCGGGAGGACACCGGTTTGAATCCCCGTCATGAAATCTAGATTTGGGTTTTCCATGGTTTCCATCAATCATTCCAGGTGAGTGCGGGGATGATTCCTACAAAAGGCCTTGGCCACCCAGTCCTTTCTCGCCCCTAATGATCTCGACGTCGACGAAGTGTAAAACCATTAGCAGAAAAAATAATAGTGAGTGTAGACCTGAAGGTTAGCTTACATGGTCTGAGCTATTCGTAGAAGATACGAGGTTACTGCTATGACTTAGTGAATCGTAACATAGGAACCCCCTTGTAATTATGATGTTTTTATGACAGTTTGGAGTCTCGTAATACCAGGAGGAAAACTGCAGCATTTGATTTGTAGTGTTATGCAAGCATGCTGAAAATTAAGTTGACAGATAAAGTACAAAATAAAAGAGTTTTGTAAATGATGGGAGAGGAAAGAAATTTG
This sequence comes from Vandiemenella viatica, assembly GCA_031002005.1. NCBI lineage: Eukaryota > Metazoa > Arthropoda > Insecta > Orthoptera > Morabidae > Vandiemenella > Vandiemenella viatica. The sequence continues at coordinate 193,511,780 of JARYHS010011408.1, forward strand.
TGGAAGAATCTTGCAGAAAGAAGAGACAGGACGGTAGGTCATATTTTGAGACATGCAGGATTGGTTAATTTGTTAGTGGAGGGAACAGTCGAAGTTAAGAATTTTAGAGGAAGACAGGGATTACAATATATGAAGCAGATAATTGAGGACGTGGGTTGTAAGTGGTATCCTGAGATGAAAAGGCTAGCAGAACATGGGAAGGGGTGACTGATGACAGGGAAAAAAAGCAGTCATTGAGGACTGCCGAAAGAATTAAAAACGTAAAACTATTAATATCATACGTGCAACATGTAAAACTTATAGCTACTGATATACTAAATAATAATCACTCCATTTGGTCGTAATGACCTGGTGGCAGGGTTTCTATTGGCTGCGCATTCAGTTTCTGTGTTAGCCACCTTAACCTAACCCAGCAGTGCTAACAATGTATAGAAGACCTAGTATGAAAACCGGATAAGAACTGTGGGTTTGTATGAACAACGGTGTCAGGAATTAAGGTGAGGGGGGAAAGGTGGAGAGGGTTTAGGTTTCTGTAAATCAAACGTAAACAGTGTTTTTTCTATTTGTTTTAAAGTATACGTATGCAAAGTTCCATTAAAATCGGATAAAAACTGTTTGTTTGTGTAATGATTTTGCGAAAAACGTCAAACGCGCTTATCATACGCGCAACAGGTGGCATCTTGGTGATGGTGACGTCACGAAATCGCAGATTTACCCCTGTCCAAACATTGCGTAGTGCGCCTATAAAAGTTTTCACTTTTAAAAAATATACCTGAAAGCGGAAGTGCTATAACTATTAGCTTGTGATAACTGAAGCAGCAACCAACTCAATTTGTTAACACATACTACTAACACAATAACGTTTAATTTTACGAGAAACATATCAAAATCTTTCTCTAAACTTTTTGATTGGTTGGTACCACTGAACTAAGTGCTAAATAATGCGAGGCAACTTGGTCTGATCCTTAGGACACACGCAAACTAAACGAGCTCGGCAAAGTCAGTGAGAAACTTATCGCTACAGATGGAATGAGGAATCGGAATGCCTGCTTACATTTGGCAACAGGCACCGTCTGGAATCAGCTCGTTGTTTATAGAGTAACGATCCCTGAAGAGTTTAACCGACACTTACCACACCTCCGGAGCAGTAGAGGCGGTCGCTCGGCTCTCATTTACATACTGCCCGCAAGCTCGACACGCAATGCATCGGCTTTAAGGCTTCCAGCTGGGAGCAAACATTTTATCTGCCCACTGCAGAGATGCCTAATATCAACTGATGGCCCCTAAACCTCTAGCCAACTATCCGAAGCTTAACTGCGACCACCACCTTACAACATGGCCGTGAATATTTTTATGACGGAACTTCGTATTTCCAAGATGAAGGTTTCTGCGATTTAGCACTTCCATCAGTTTGATAATGACTTAGACGACCGGCAGTTATTAATTACGTGAGATCACACACACTGTTCCTTACAACGAATGGCTGTAATTTTCTGTTTGCACCGCCTACTTTCACTGTTCTGAACTATTTAATCAACCCGACACCATGGCGAAAACATTACCTTTAATGTGCTAATTAATTCATACTTCACCTTTTGTTGGAGCAACACACAACACGACTTACCTACCAGCAATCGCGGCCACTGCACCTCGACTCCCTCCCATTTGTCGAAGTTGGTCACGTGACTATGCAGGCACAGATATACTACCTGTTTTCCCCTCTCGTACTTACGACATAAGGTTCAACGTCTATGTGTTTGATATACATATGTAACGAATGTATTACAAACTATAAGACCAGAACACACTGTAACGGAAACCATAACATAAATAAGTTATCTGTAATTGCTGACGTACATAAAGTATACCCTGAATCCACATTTGGTGCATTATTATTTATACGGAAGTTGCAAATATATGTGATATCTCGTAAGGATTTGTACCTATTAATGAACAACATTGAACTCACTTCAATGGCATAACTGATATCACTCTAATACGTGATTTTTAGTAACGAAAAGATCATTCATACGTTCAGGAGAAAAATTGTTCTACTTTTTATGAAATGCCGGAATTTCGCCAAAGAAATATTGAAATTTGGTGCAATCTGCCGATTTTTACTTTCACACTAACGTGGAGTTGTGCCCGATATTTAAATATCCGAATTTTCCGAAAGCAAGCTATACAATATTATAAAATGATTCAACAGCGGGTAGAAAATAACAAGAAGAAGACATATACTTTCCACGCTTTAACTTTTCTGGTATTTCACCCTACGATTTAACGATTTTAAGACTTCGATGCAGTTGGAGGCTTTTCCGATTGTTCCGGTCGAGTACCAGCGTGGCTTCGTCCCCACGCAGCACGCGAATAACAGACCGAGCCTACTGCCAGGCTCGAGTTTACGTCCAGGCTCGGTCCTCTGCACTTTATTTGGCATGCAGGGGTTGCATTGGCAGCGACAAACCGAGCAAGCCTAGACAGCGTTTGCACGGTTCTAGTTTGCGCAACGTGGACTGTATCAAAAGGCCGGTGTAGGTCCCGCTTCAATGCTCTGTTAGTCCCCCATACACGAGCGATACATTTTGCAATTGTCGCAAGACTGATTTAGCTTAAAGCAATACTTTATTTAAGTATAACTATTGGAGAAAGTACGAAGAACAAACTTCCTTGACAAACATTATATACCCCAGGGTTTTTGTATTCTAGGGGGGACACTTATTGAATATTCTTGCGATCACGTGACTTGACTCCATCGCTATTCACCGTAGTACAAGCTATTTCATTGGGATATCCGCTCTTTCAACGAATTAACTGGAGTATCCAACATTAAAAAGCTGAGATGATAATACGAAGAACAACTCTCGATCGTCTAAAGAAATGAGACCGAAGAGATTTATAAGCCGCCACCAAATTGACACTATACGGACTTGAGGTCTTCGGACAAGACGATACCCATCGTCGGTTCGGTTTTTATTTCCTCCTACACCATTTTTTTAACAAAGTTGGGTACTCTATGTATACGACGGGTGTTAGTTTAAATCTAGGTGCACGGTAGTGCACCCGCCAAGTTGATTCAACGGCGGCACTGCCTACCCTTTTCTCGAAGCGATTCGGACCACCTTTGTATCTCAATTTGTTCGGTCGTATTGATGCTACATGTCTCAAATTTCTGTTTTGCTTAGATATCTGCAGTTCTAGCAAACATACTAAATTTTATTTCGTTACTGTTCTTATTTCGATTGTCATTCGGATGCTGATCATTAAAACTATAAGGTACTTCCCATGGTCGTAGAAAGCTGAAATTTGGTACACAGATAAAATTTTACCCACATATTACAGAAAAGTCTGATACTCGTAAATTTCCATATATCTACCCCCTATACTCCTAACGGGAAATCGCTTTCTACCCTAATAACTTTATATACCTCAGATTTTCACTGTAGAGTTTAACTAATGTGTTAAATTTTACTCAAATGGAATGAATAATATACTTGTCAAATTAGAAGAAGTGTGAGGGAAATCTTGACTTTTATGTATTTGTAAGTTTGATAAAGAAACACATTTAAGGCATTATAGATTTACTATAACATGGCACGCACAATGGACCAGTCACCAGAATTTTTTTATTCTAAATAAAATCTGTGACAAAGAAGTTCACAGCAAAATAGAGAAAATCACCTAAACAATCCGCAAAAGACGGGCACGATTCTATAGTCACCTCAAACGGATGGAAGAGACCAGATTAACAAAAAAAAATCTTTAATTTATTTGATTCAAGACCCAAAACTGTAATGCCCTGGTTCGTAAATATTAAAGAAGACCTTCATTTGATGGGACTAGAACCAGAAGATGCTTTGAACAGAGATCTTTTTCGGAAGAAATTAATTACAAATGGAACAACCCGAGATGAACACGCCAAAAGAAGACACAGTACACTCTGGACAGAGGAGCGCAAACAGGCACACTCGAAATGAATGAAGGAGTTCTGGGCCCAAAAGAAGAAGAAACTCGCTGCTAAATACACAAAGGCTTAGTGTGGTCCCAATTGGCCACAACGAAGAAAAAATAAAAAAATCTGTGACAACAAGAGAAACCATTCTGTTTCACAAAGTGAAGTGAATTTACACTGCAAATCGCAGACTTGACTCAGAAGAAGATCTCATAACTTTTTGTCACTACACGAGCACGAGACTTGACCTACTTTTGAAGGATTCAGTTTTTCTATAAAGGAAAGCTAATCGTTGAATTGCGTCTACTTTATTTCCGTACTAAACCACCATCATTTTCTTGATAAAACATAATTATTTCTGAAGTCGGATGAAGATCTGCTAACGGAAGAATCATTAATCCATACAAAAAAAAAAAAAAAAAATATGAGATACAATTTCTGTAAGTAAGTAATTAGAAAGCAACGAACGAAAGGGAAACGAAACTCGCTATACACTAATCCATTTAGGGTGGGTTACCTACGGCAAATACTTTTGCGAAAAGGCAGTCGAACAGACTTTTTATTTTTCAGCTTCAAGATATCACATTGAGATAAAATACATCTGGGCCCCCGGACTGCATATTTCAAACATATTAAAATCCGCTTTTTAGTTTTGCGTGATCTCGGTCAACAAATTTCCTTCTCACAGTCGAAATAACTATATTCAAGTACATAAAATAGTCTAATATGTGAAAGGTATTGATAATTGCGATTTGAAGTAAGGTAGGTTCAATTTTATGTAGAGTATTAGTATCGTGAGATTTTTGTGAGTGTGATTATTGGTGATGACTTTTGAAAATAATTGACTATGTGTGTGCATTTTTGAGTGAATGTGTGATTGTTAAATATAGGTATTGTTTACAAAAGTGACAAGAAATCACCTGTGTGTCGAAGTTGAATAACTGATTCGCGACTGCAGGCAGCGAATTAAGCTCGGCCACCCATCAGTTAGTGCCCAGAGGGATCGCACGGATGGGTGACGAGGAAAGGCCGCTCTGCACTTCAGCGCCATGCACGTCGAGCGCCTCATTGAACTCGTCTTTGCCAGCGGACGTTGTGACAAGTGCAAGGAATCAGCAAATGGATAAGGATATTGAAATGGATGAAGATGTTATGCCAGCCGCTGTGTTCAACATTCAGCGTATACATGGTGACGTGTATGCGGTGAGCAAAGATTTAAACCCAAGAAAGCGTTCCACTACTCCACCAGAGAGGACCAACAATAAACAGCCACGCGCCGTCAACTACAGGAAGGAGGAGACGCGTAAATCTACTGGAGTCAGCCTGGCAGTGACGAAACTTGGTTCAGCCAAGAAACCAAAGAATTCCAAGGTACAAAAGAAGAAGACTATCGAAGCCGCTGACAATACTGCAGCCTCGGTCTCCGGGCGGAATGGTGTCAAAGGACGTCGTTCTCGCACCCAGAATTGGCAGCCAGACCAGGAAGGTTTCATAATGCCGAAGAAGACAGCAAAGCCCCCACCTTCATTGGACCCAGCGGCGATGGAAGTAGAAAATCGTTTCACTGCCTTGACTGTTGACGACACGCCGCGAAAGGAGACGAGATGCGACTCCATTCCACCTATAGTAGTGGAATTCGCAGAAAACTACAAGACCCTTCATGATCGGGTGGCAGATGTCATCAAGAGTCCATTCGCTGCGAAAACCGCAGGTGGCGACAAAATCAAATTCAGCATGACTACTACCGAAGACTTTGTGGCCGTCACTTCTCTCCTTCAACAGTGCAATATCCCGTACTACACTTTTCCGACCGGAGCGGTGAAACTGTTGAAGGTGGTGTTTCGTGGCATTCCCAGGACTCTGCCAACAGAGACATTGAAAGAAGAGCTGATAGAAATGGGCTACGAAGTGAGGTCTGTTGCTCAACTTCGTCGCCCCGGCAGTAACGATGTAATGCCGCTTTTCCTAGTAGTATTACCAGACCTGCCCTTAAATCGCACAATATTTGAGGTTGACAAGCTGTGCCACCTCAGAGTATCGACAGAGAAACTGCGATCGTCGGCTGGACCGCAGCAATGTTTCAATTGTCAGTTGTTTGGCCATGTGGCACGCCATTGCAAAATGCGCCCGGTGTGCGTCAAGTGTGCCGGGCAACACGACGCAAAAGACTGCCACACGCAGAAGGGCCGTGACCCACCAATCTGTGGAAACTGCCACGGCAACCACGTTGCCAGTTGGAAAGGCTGTCCAGCCTATAAGCGAGCCGCGATCGTCAAAGAGGAGTGGGGACAGAGGCTCCTCAGAGGCATCTACAACAGCAGTCAAACCAACAACAAATGTCGGAGATCAGTGAAATATCAAAACCTGACTCAACGAAACCGAATCCACAGAAATTGAAGAAAACGAAGAAGCAGAAGGGCAAGAAACTGGCATCATCCAAAGTGCAATCAGACTTATCCTTCGCTGAAGTAACCAAAGATATGATTCATGTTTCTCCCCCCAAACAGCCACAGCACCAAGACACTTCGACTCAGCCGGTGAAGCAAGGCCCAGTTGCAAAGTCCGAACAACTGATGGCGTTGCAGACTGTACCACCAAAGCGTCAGAAAAGACAAGGTCTACCACACCAGCATCCAGATGAGGCAGCAGAGACGAACGGGACAAACCTCGGGAGACTAGTCAATATGCTTGAGAATATACTTAGCATGATGGTCAGCCTCCTAACGCGGCTCGATAGAATGTCTTCGGACATCACAGCTGCAGTGACGTCGGCGCTTGCCAACACCTCCATAACCCAGCAACGCAACCATGAATAGGAGGCCTCACATTCATAGCCTCACTTTCTGTGTGTGGAATGCTAACGGCATTCATGGACAATTACTTGAGTTTAGACAATTTTTGCGGGAAGAAGATGTGGACATTTGCCTCGTCAGCGAGTCCCACTTGAAACCTTGCCTACGGGCGGCAGCACCAAACTACTGCTGCTACCGGAAAGACCGACTGACGGCCGGTGGGGGTGTTGCGCTGTACATTAAACGCGGTATTCCTCACTGTGAAGTCCCTCTTCCTCCTCTTCAGCAGGTAGAGGCTGTCGCGGTTCAGGTGAAAACATCCTCAGGCGCTATCACCGTCGTCGCAGCCTACCGACCACCACGCAGAGTGCTTGAAGAAGCAGACATCGCCGCCCTTATCACACTTCCTGGTAAAATCCTGATTGGTGGAGATATGAATGCAAAGCACCAGGATTGGCATAGCAGAACTGCCAATCCGGCTGGTAACCTCTTAAGACGCCTGGCCCACTGCCACAACCTATGTGTATGGGCACCTGAAGAACCAACGCATCATCCTGCAAATGGAAACCGGCCTGATGTTCTTGATATTGTTATAACAAAGGGAATCACAGGTTTTGTTTCGGCAACAACCCTTAACAGACTATCTTCGGACCACTCTCCTGTGCTACTTGAGGTCGACGTTGGGGAGTGGCAGCCAAACAATCACCCAATTCCTGATTACAAGCGGACCGACTGGGACCGGTTTAGGGAAGTCGTAGCGACTAAACTGGAAAGCGGTACAGTGGAAGGAAATGTTGAGGAGGCTCTGAGATTCTTCACCAACACCGTAAATGAAGCTACAAAAGTCGCCACACCACTGGTTCATACACGCATAGAACGTTCCTGCCAGCTTCCACCGCACCTCATTGCGCAGATCAGAAACAAAAATCGGATCGCCAAAGAGTGGAAACTAACGAGGAACCGTTCCACTCGCCGCCTCCTCAATCAACTGCAGCGAGAGCTGAAGGCAGCGTTGGTAGAACACAGAAATCGTGAGTGGTCCGCACGTGTTGCAATGCTGCGACCAAACGATGGCAGCATGTGGAACGAAACTAGGCGACTCACCCGCCGGAGGAAGCCGATACCACCACTCCACGGCGAACGTGGTCTTGTATTTCTACCGGAAGACAAGGCTAACGCGCTCGCTGACAGTTTTGAGAAAAATTTCCAGCCCGTCGATGACGACGTTGAAGACCGCCACATTGTAGCAGTACGTCGCCGACTGCGACGGTACATGTCAGCCAATGATGACCATGACATCATTGCGATTGAGCCGCAGGAGGTAGCTAGCTACATCGCCGGGTTGTATCCGCGAAAGGCACCTGGGCATGACCAAGTGGACAATCGAGCACTCAGAAATCTACCACCAGAAGCCATCAACTACTTGACGCGGCTCTTCAATACCATCCTGCGACATCAGACTTTCCCGAGAGCATGGAAGCATGCCATCGTGGTCGGTATTCATAAGGCTGGGAAAGATCCAATCTTTCCCCAGCATTACCGGCCAATCAGCCTGCTACCCGCGCTCAGCAAAGTGTTCGAGCGAATTCTGCTGAAGCGTATTGACACCTACATCCAGGCTGCAGGCGTCATACCCGATCATCAATTTGGGTTCCGTAGAGGGCACTCCACAACGCAGCAGTTGATGCGTGTTATAGAGGCAGCCACAAGGGCCTTCAACGAGAGAAGCTATTGTGGTTTGGTGTTGCTCGATGTCGCCCATGCATTCGACTCAGTGTGGCATACGGGTCTGCTCTGCAAGTTGTACGAATGGGGCTTGCCTGGACCCTACGTAAAATTGATCCGCAGCTATCTGTCAAGGCGCACATTCTGCGTCAGGGTTGGTGATGCCATGTCAACACGACGGCGCATTCGTGCAGGTGTACCACAGGGTTCAGTGCTGGGACCAGTTCTTTATAACCTGTACACAGCCGACATTCCAGCACCTGTGAATGTGAAAACAGCCACGTACGCCGACGATACGGCATTCTTTACATCCAGCCGTAGCAGAGCCATCGCGACGAGACGATTGCAGGAAGCTCTTCAGCAGACGATAGCCTGGGCCAGAAGGTGGCGGATAAGTATAAACCCTGTCAAAACGCAAGCGATTATGCTGACGCGACGCCTAGGACGCCGTAGTGAGCAACTACCTCACCCGCAACTTCAGCTCAGAGGTAAAACCATTCCTTGGGCACCAACTGCTCGTTACCTTGGTGTAACACTTGACTGTAAGCTGACATGGCGAGCTCACATCAAGGACATCAGGCAAAGGGTAAGTGCTCGGCTCCATTCTCTTTACCCTATACTTAACCGGAAAAGTTCGTTGGTACCTCACCTAGGAGTTGCCATTTATTGCTCCTTGATTAGGCCGGTAATTGAATATGCTTGCCCCGTCTGGGGTACGCTGCTAATTGCCACCTGAGAAAGTTTGCAGGTGCTGCAAAACAGAACACTGAAGCGGGCACTACATCTGCCCAACCGTTTCCCTACCGTCGCAGTCCATGAGGCGTCGGGAACAGAGAAGCTTATTGACAGGTTCCGGCAACATGCCTATAAATTCTACAGAGCAGCACATCACTCTTCCAATCCACTGGTCAGTTGTCTCGGCGAATATGAAACTGCCGCTGACAAACATAGCAGGCCATTGGTGCTGACGGAGCGCTAAGGACCAACTAATAATACGCCACCAAGACGACCAATCAGAAGTGAAGAGAAGACCACTCAAGAGAAGACTGAGGGAGGAAATGTCTCAGGACAACAACCCCCCAACTGACCAGCTTTAATGCTGAGACTGGCGAAGATGAAAGGTATTGATATATTAACTCTTCTCCCAAATGTATTCTCTTTTGCTACTATTTAAGGCTATGGTTGTTAAACTGTTGAGCCTTTTCTAATATACACTGATCAGAGAACATTATGACTACCTACTTACTATGTTATAAAACCATTCAGGCGATAGCAGTGTCACCTGACAACTAGTCATACATACGCACGTTACATTTAATATCAGCGAATGTGCCATCCGTGTTTAGAGTGAGGAAGGCGCGCGATCTATCTGAGTTTATCGTAGGGCTGTTGATATTTTTAAAAAATATCGGATTTTCGATATATCGATATTTTAAAAAATATTTATATCGGATTCGATATATCGAAGAAAAAGTATCGATATATCGACCCTATTGTAAATTAAAACAATGTTACAAAAACAAATCATTTTAAAAAAGGGCGAAGTCTTGTGAATATTTCATGATGAAGCGTTGTGAGATATTTTTCTTAATCAAGTTTTGATTTTATGAAAAAAAAAATAGTTTTTCATGACGTTACGATTAAACCTTTTTTTAAAAAAAAAAAAAAAATTGTGATTTAGCCATTATACTACTACTTTACTAAAAGGAAAGGCAGAATGTTTATGATTTACTCGAAGACTTGTGAATCCAGAAAGAGTATCGAGGGAAATCTTGGCTTTTGTGAGTTTAAAAGCTCAATAATGCAACATTGTAGAGGCATTTATTTAGGTTGATGTTCTATTATCAGAGTTAGCATAATGACCAAGTCACTTGTTTTACAAGTATTGTTTTATGTGGAATTTAATTTCTTTTTGTAGGTTGATAGCTTATTCTGAGTCTTCTTACTTTTTTGGACCAAATGTTTGCACCTTAGCAAAGATTGTGTATCCAAATTTATCAATATTCCTGCTTACATCCAATTTTCATGTCAAAATACTTTCCTCGACAACGCACGATCATGTAAAACAACGGGCTCGAGTCAGATTCGTTCTGTGCGAGCTTCGCCGTGTCTGCATTGTTACCATCGGTGTAGGACTACCAATAACTTCCAAATTAAATGTAGTAACAAAGTAAAATTAATTGTGTTTTTTGTGCTCCTGATCTTTGTGCAAAACTGAAATTCAAGGCATATAGCCTCATCAAGAAGAAAGCAATTAACTTACAAATTTTCTCTAAGACGTTTCAGCTTTTAGATTGGCATTGAAAAAACACAGGAACTTTTCTTATACTATGGGGATGAAACCAAGTATGTGTACCAAATTACCATTTTCTAGGACAACTGGATGTTGCATAGAATTATGATGAGAGAACGTCATAGTTATTTAAAAGAGTTTCAGATCCAAAAAAGTTCCAAACTAAGGTGGTGAATGAAGTAAAATTTTGCACCAAAACTCATGTCAGAAACTTCATTGGACATATTTTTCAAGAGCATGAACTCTTGTTTTTCCGGTTGTTTCTTCTACTATGAATGGAGAACTACCTACATTAATTGAAAATTTCCCCTTCTTTGATATTGCTTCGCAAATGGGTAATGCTTTACCATAATACAATTTTTTAAAGCTGTGATTCTAGATGGAATGCAGGATTTAGGGCGAGGGGTGGGGGCAAACCGGGGTACTTGCTCTGGGCGATAATATCGTGTCCAACAATGCGTTTGTCAAACAGTTAAAGTGGCGACATCAATGCGTTTGGCCAACAATCAAGGAGGCGATTCTCGGGGTCTTGCTTGAAGAGGCGGCAATCTCAGTTTTTCCCCGGCTTGGAAAAATCCTAGAGCCGCTACTGTCAAGGCAGTTCCCTTGGCGTTAACAAATTGTTTTTTAAAGGCACCAATCTATAATAATAAGTTTTTAGCATAGCGCTTTGTAAAGGCAATCCAAAAGTGGTAGATTCTTTTTTTCAATTTCTTATCTTAATAAATTCGTAAGTGATATAACAAAACTGGCTGTGACATAATTTTGGAGCTCAATGCTTCTGTTGGTATGAACAAGAAGCGTATCCAATTCGCGCGAAATATTTAACTGTGGAGTGCCAGATACAGGCTTATAATTTCCGGGACATTTCTGGGTCTAAAAAGTATTTTAGCGGTATGTTTAAAGAGTGAACAAAAATGAAAATTAATAAAAATATTCTATTTTAGGTAAATGTGCTATCTAACGTATATATAGCACCTCTTTTAACTTTATTAATTAAACTACGGTAGAAAGTCAATATCAGGTATTATGACTCAAAAGGAAAAATACTAAACTTAAAACAAAAATTGACCACCTCGTTAGGAATGTTTTACTTTGGTACAAAATCAACATCGGGTATTATCAATCAAATTGTCAAAAATTTTAAACCAAAACTGAACACTTCTGTTAGGCTCATTAATTAAAATTAGGCAGAAAATCAACATCAGGTTTTATCAACAAATAAAAAAAATTAGCATCTATCTTTTGCTAAATCAAAATCAACATCAATCGAAATAGATCTTAATCATCTACTTTTAAAATATTTATTACTAGATTTTGCCATTTTCATAAATATTTCTCCGTCACTGCTTTGCAAAACTGATAAAATTTCTCAGCAAGAGTCTTCAAAATTGACTGAGTTTGCAGTTCAGCCTTGATCGAATCCAGGAACGTTCTGTTTCGCTCTTATTTCATAAAATATTCAACGGGCTAAAACTTGTCTCGTAAAAGTCATTGCTTGTTGGAATTGACAAAATAAAACCAACTATTTTTTTAAAATATTCAGAATCATTAAAAGCGATTGTTCTAAAGAAATTGGCCCAGATTTTATCGTTTGGAAAGTCTTTTGGAAGGACCTGAAAAACACGTTTCAGACATGTGAACTCTGTATAAAGGGAGTTAATGTTAACTGCATCTAGAATTTTTAAAGTCCCAGAAAATTCAAAGAGTATTTTCCTGACAGTTTCAATTCCTCTGATTTAAGGGACATTCCATCCTCCTGCTGCAAGCATGGGTTACTTGGCTTGGCCTCATGACTACCGTGGTGAACTGAGTTTGAGAAAAAAACTAGTATACGGAAATTCCGAGACAGTAACGCATAATTCCTGAACACGAGATCAGACACAAAATTCCGGGACATTCCCGGATTTTCCGGCTATCTGGCAACCCTACCCATACCTGGTACATTACGATTAGTTTCTTAATGCTAATACTTTTGCATTGATTGAAGACAAATTAAAAAAAAAAAAACTTTTCAAAATGTCCAGACAAGAATTCTAATAAATATTGAATGAGTTATTTTACCTTCGTATTTTACTTGTCCACAGGCCCGCCGCTAACTGTTTGAGCGCCCGCGTGCAATAGCGATTATGCCGCTCCCCGTCCAACTAGCAACTACAGCCAGTGGTGGATCTAGGAAATTTCCGAAACGGGTCAAAAAACTGTGAGATTGCCGCCCCCATTGTTGCCATCCCCAGTGTCGCCGCCGACCGCCCGAAGCAGCTGTTGAGCTAAAAAAAAAAGGTCGCCCGCTTCATAATATGCTGCCTTACACCCCCGCTTACGGCGGCCTTGCTTCTCCATGTGCTCGTATCGTTCATTGTTTCTTAAAATTCTATCTATGAAAATGTATTGCATGTGCAACACAGGTAATCGTTTTCCCTCCAATAATAACTTGGAATATTCTACGAGGAAAAGGGAAAATAACCACTTATTTTTTAAAAATATCGGACTCCGATATCCAGATTTCAGTATCGATATATCGATATATCGTCCTAAAAAATATCACTCATAAATATCGATATTTTTTTAAAAAAATATCGATATATCGATATTTTATCAACAGCCCTAGTTTATCGTGATGGCCCGAAGGCTCGGCACGAGCATTTCGGAAACTGCGCGACCCGTGCATGTGCCAATTTTAACACCACGACATCGGCAAGTAAGACTGAAATGGGTACGTGACCATCGTCACTGGACGTTGGCGCAGTGCCAGAGCGTTGCATGGTCTGATGAATCCCGAAACCTTCTTCATCATGCCGATGGGAGGCCGCGAATCAGCCATTTTCCAGGGGAATAGCTTCTTGGTACCTGTACTGCAGGATGAGAAGCTGGCGGACCGTGGCGGTTCTGGGGAACATTCACCTGGGCATCCAGGAGTCCAGTGGAGCTCCTGCAAGGCACCATGTCGGCCAATAAGTATCGTACACTGGTTGCAGATCACGTACACCACTTCAAGACGACCATGTTTCCAAGCGGCAGTGGCCCTTTTTAACAAGATAAAGCGCCATGTCACATGGCCAGTAGTGTGATGGAGTGGTTCGAGGAAAACAGAGGCGAGTTGCAATTGATAAACTGGCTTCCTAACTCGTCAGATGTGAACCGGATCCCAGAAATCTGGGATGTGATTGAACGTGCCGTCAGAGTTCATGGCCCCCCTCCCCGGAATTTATAGAAATTAGGTGGCTTGTGCAGGTGTGGCGCCAACTCCCTCCAGTGACCTACCAACGCCTCATTGCTTCCATGCCAAGGCGCCTCACTGCTGTTATCCGTGCCAAAGGCGGACATACCGGCTATTAGGTAGGTGGTCATAATGTTCTGGCTGATCAGTGAAATTGTCATAAAACAAAACAAGATGTAATTCCTAGTGCCTTGTGCTGTAGTAAAAAGTTTCAGTTGTTATCCCCAGGTTGTATTTCAACCTAACCCCAAACTCCACTAAAATTGCCGCTAGAAAATCAACAACTCAATCACAAGGGATTTAATAGAGATAAAGGTCCAAAAACGAGCAACCACTTTCTTTTTGGTACCTACCGATTTACCTGCTCACTTAAAATGGATAATTTTGGTGTCACCTACTTCTTAAAACAATCCTAAAGAAGATATAAGGGTTCAAAACATCAATAACCGTTTTTTGGTTTTCCAAAATCATATGATCAAAAGAATATGGTAAAATGATTGATTTTCAAGAGACAGTCCAAATATGAGATACTTGTAAAAAAATGGAAGGGTCTCTAATAAATAAAGATAAACACCAAATTGTGTTCATTAACATTAACCAAGATGAAATTTGGCAAAATAGTCTCAGATGTACTTCTTATTTTTCATGCCTGCTCATTCGAAATGTGCCCTATCTTCACACTTGTAACATTGAATCCACGTTTCCTCACTAATATAATCTCAAAAGAGTCAATCACAGAAAATGCATTCTGCATTGTCGGTACCACGTTTATCCCTCAGAGAAATCAGCTACTCATCATCTTCATGGTCATCATCAGTAGCCAGGACCAAGTCCAACACATTCAGCTGAGCTTTCCTAATTGGATTTTCGGATTGACTTGGTAATTTTTAATTCTTTTTCTTTGTTGGGGGTACAAATTTGCACGTTCACAATCATCTAACTGTTGTTAAAGGCTGTACGCTCCCCACTTTTCTTCAATGATTCGTTGCAGGGTGATCCAGTTATGATGCAAGTCTTAGCACACTTGCGACTACGATTGCTTTCTTCCTTTGCAATGGTGGGGATTGGACATACATCATGTGGCTTAACCCTTATGAACGTAGGAACTTGAGTAGTTGGTCGTTGATGGGGGGTGCTGAAATCTTGGTGTCTGATTATCAAGAGCTAGCCCGTTATTGGACCACCAATGGTTGCCCGTTCCTAGACCAAGCAGAACTTCAAGTTGATGGCTTCCGCGGCCATTATAAAACAAACAAATCGAACAGGACAGGTATCCTGCATGAAGCTCAGGTCATGTACTTTAAGATGAGGTGGAAACAATTTACTTCACTGAGCAAGTAATAAAGAAAGAAACTAAAATTCACATACCTTGAAAAGTTTTGAGTTTCTCAAAAGTAAGTTTTCTGATAAAATAATTCGTGGCAAAACTCGTGTGTTAGGGGCCAAGTTCTTTTGCTCACTACACTTTTCCCACTACTTGATGTACCTTTTGGTGTCATTTTCATGCCTGCTCATGACCTCCTTCCTCCACTTTCAGCAAGTAGTCCGTATTTAGAGCATAACCAGTTTATGCACCATTTCCTCTACATACACCGAATCGCAAGTTAGTGACAATAATGCATCGCGATATAAACTTCATCCAAAATCTTCAAGAGTTCTTTCGTCTTTCAATTTCCTTATCCGTGATTCAGATCGATATTACAACGTTTGAATATCAGATAGAGTTTCATGCGGATGAAATAATGACCTCAAAATATGGGTCGGTAAAAGCTAAGGCAATTAAAATATAAATCTTAAGAATCTACGTTATGCCACCTTATAATAGTTTCAATTGTAGTCCAGGCTGCGTAAATTGTGATCAGTGTGAAACTACTTTCATTCAAACGAAGTAATGATTTCAGTCACAGGGCACTCATGAAAACAGTTTAAATTATTGATTAAAAAATTAAAATACTCATTCTCTCTGCTATAATGTCAAATGCCAGTTATAATTCTGATCTATGGGATCGAAAATTAAAGCTTTTATCTTATGTATCTATGGAAAAACAATTTAACGAATACTTATACATCAAATGAATATTACATAAATATAAGGAACTAATAATTAAGATGTCGATTTGAATGAAATACATACTTTTCTTTCAGTTTTCTGATAATTCATTTCTTTGCGGATGCTTAGCTAAATAGAACTCAAACAATATCTCTGGCCGTTATTACTTGGCCACAATTTCATTTAGCTGAGCATTCGTGAAGAAATGAACTGCAAAACCCTGAAAGAAGAGTACATATTGTATTTAAATCAATTAATTAATTGTTAGTTGCATTTTATTTATTTATATTCATTCGATGTACATGTTCTCGTTAAACACATTGCCGATAGGTATGTAGGATAAAAACTTTAATTTTCTAGCAATATAGTGGGAGTTTTTGTTAGATTGAAATTTAGGCTATATGCTGTCGGTTAGAAATGATAATTGGTATTACTGGAATTACAGCACAAAGCAAGAATAATTTAAGCATTTTTTAAAAATAACTTCAGTTATTTTCATGTTACTTTAAACATTGATTCATGAGGATGAAAGTAGTTCCACATTTATCGCGATCTACGCGAACTGAACAAGGATTTAAAATAATATTACGCGGCATAGCATAAGTTGTTAAGATTTATTTTTAATTTCTTTTTCTTTCACTGGCGTCATATTACTGAGGTGATTATTTCAGTTTGAAGTTAGGTTGAAATGCAGCCAGAAGCAGGATGACAACTGGATTTTATTGCTACAGAGCATGGTCCCAGGAATTGCGCTGGGCTTTATTTTACAACAATTCTATTGAGTTAACCAACTGCGAAGCAATGTCTTTGCAGAACACTCCGTCATACGAGACATATTAGATGGGCTTTGAATCTACTTCATTAATAACAATGTTATATTTGCACCTACAGTAAATTAATGTGGTGAATGCTCTCAACCAAACAGAACAAGAAATACATTTCGATGAAATTACATAAACAATCTTTTAACATAACTCGCAGATTCAAGAACAACTACTAATTTTTGTATTACTTTTATTTTTAAAATTTATTATTTGCAAGTGTTACCAGACCTTAGAGCCAGTACAAGGTTATTACAACCATTTTAAAGATTTTTTTAAAATTTTAATACGTAGAAAATTTTACACTGATATTATTCGGTCATAGTTATTATTCTTGCTGGGAGTAGAGACAATTCTGAAATATTATCCTGTAATTTCAGAGACGGCGCCGGCAGAAATAATAATTTCATTGCTTCGAAACTTTGATCAGAGGAAAATGTGTGAAAATGAAGACAAACCGGATCCCACGAAAATTTTTCAAATACCATTACAGAGGCAGGAGAGATGTAGGAAGATCACCAAGAAGACGGATTGAGACCGTAATAGGCCATCAGGCCTAACACTGGATAGAAAGAAGAAGAAGAAACTGTACTTAGAGTTTTATTCTAAGATATGCATTTAGGCCACAGCTTGAAAAAACGATCTTTTTTGACTACTGATACATCATGGGCAGACGTCTGATTACAGCCTTAGAGAGTGTGTTCAAACTAATGGCGACCTGGTTCGTAATAGCAAAGCGCATCGAGAGGTTTCGTAAAGCCGAGAGACCGATTAAATGCTTAATGGAGGTGATCGAGCACTTAATGAATGCATCAAGACCGTCAGCTGGGTAGGCAATGATTTGTAGGTGCAACTGGGGCAATAATTGCAGTCGGCAAATGGTGCTTCAGAGTGCGATGTCCTTGTTTAGATTCTTTAAACTCTTTGGTCCGGAGATACATCAGTGAGACGGAAAAACGAGTCCCCGGCTTCTCACATAATTTAAATTCAGTTGTTTATAATACGAAAACATTATACAGGGTGCTAAAAAAAAGTATACAATATTTTGGGAGGTGATAGTATGTATCAAAATAAGTCAAAATGTCTAATAATCATTGCGTCTCAAACACATCATTTCGGAGTTAATAACATGTCCGCAATGTGACACCCGTGCATGGCAACGTATGCTTCAGCCCTTCGGTGTAAGCAATCACGCACTTTTGGATGGTCCTGTAGGTCTTCAATGCTCTGATTGCAGCACGTGGCGTCTTCACACCGAACTGAATTGTCTCTGTCAGCGCATGTATAGTTCTGTAATTGTAATCATTTGTGTATTGTCATGTCTCCAAGGGGGCGTCCATATACAACGTGGCTCCGAGGGATTGGTTGGAAAGCTACACTAGTCTACGTGAGAAAGAGGGGAGGGGGGAGATACCGAGCTAAGCCACGTAGATTTTCGTTCATAATTTGCCACAATTAAAATAAGGTACAAAATACCCTACTGATGTGAATATTTATTACCGTCATTTAATTATCTTCGTATGTAATTTACGATAGTCTGATAATAGAAAACGGCACAAAATGTCTTCTGCGATCAATAGGGAAAAAAGCTACGAGTAACTTGAGGGAGGGGGGATGGGGGTAGAGACAAAAGCTACGTTGGGCTACGTGGGGGGGAAGGGAGGGGGGGGGGGAAGGCGGTGTTCACTGGAGACCAAAATTACCTACTTTGTTTATAGACGCTCCCTAATCTGAAGAATATGTTTCATTGCAATACCGATCGTGGTGGGTGAACGGTTAACATTCAGGCCTCCCATTCGGGAGGACGTGGATTCGAATCCCTGTCCGGCCATCCAGATTTGAGTTTTCCATGGTTTCCCCAAATCACACCAGGCGAATGCCGGGATGGATCCTCAAAAAAATTCCATCTCCGAATTCCTTCCCTTATCTCTAATACGCCCAAAGTCAACGAGGCGTAAAGCCACAAGCAAAATAATAATAATATTCATTGTAATCACAATCACGTCTCCTTGTTTGTGTTAGATTTTCTTAAACAGTTGGGTATATTATTATCATCCAAACCAGAAATCACGGCGTGGTAGCTACTGTTGCAGACCAGCGAGTATAGCCCGCCGTTAGTTGTTTCGACACTAGGCGCGGGCCCGAGGGAAGAGGCGTGCCGTGGCGCCTGTCAGACGCCGGCAGGAGCCGCTAAGGTCGCTAATTGCGCGGCACGCCGGCCTCTGCCGCAATCTGAGCGTCCATCTCGCCCGACCACTCGCCTCGGCCTTCGGCGCCGGATTAACATTTAGGAGAGCGGGCAGTGGAACCCATGTCTTCCGTTCCGCACCCGCGTATGTAGGTGTGATCCACTTACGCAAGGCCCGGGATAGAGCAACTCGACACGAATGGACTTGGTTTGCATCCGGCTGATTTACTAATGCTCTGTTTTAGAGCGCTCGTACCCACCATTATGCAGACTGTTAAAGGCCGGTTTTCCTAACAAAGCGTATTTTGCACAGTAGGAACCGTTTTTGCCAAAATCATGTGCATGAATTTCAGAATTTATTTCATTCCTATTAATTAAAAACCCCAAACAGTTGGCTTGGTCGTTACTGTGTGCTGTTGCTTACACTACTAGATTAGGGATGAGTATTTATCTGAGAATCCCTTCAGATCAGATATAACCCAAAACTTGGAGCATTTTCCAACCAAAAACCTGATTCCTCTAGCAGGGACAGGCAATTCAGTTCAATAACATCAGTTTATGAGCAATAAACTAAACTGAGCAGAGCACATTGGCCAGATGGCAGGAAATCCTTCATTTACTGAAGAAAATGTACCAGAGAAGTTAGGGAATTGGACTACAAAACTCTGGTCAGACCATTGGTTGAATATGTTGGTTTAGTTTGAGGCTAAAATTTCGGATATCAAATACAGGAGCTGGAGGGTGTGCAAAGAAGAGCAGCTAGATTTGCTTGGGCAAATTATCGCAGGACCCATTCAGCAATATGATAAAGGAGCTGGATTGACAATCATTGGAGGACAGAAGAAGTAAAGAGAGTTATTGGAGTATACAAGGCGTATGTTGGTGATGGGGCTTGGCGGCATATTGCTCGAAGAATTAGGAAGAAGGCATGGAAGGGAAAAGCGACAATGGCCACAAGCTGGCGCTCGATTTCATGCACAAGAAAGTGGGAAAATTTTCTTTTATGGGTAATGGAGAAACGGAATTTAAGAAATTACCAAGTCACGTGATGAATAATTTACCTGGAATTTAAAATTAAAATTTGTAAATCGCAAGAGTAGATGGGGGAGGAAGTTAATACTAAAATTATATAACACTAGTGCAAGACCGTGACCGTTTATTTGCGTATCATCAAGGGTCTAGAGCCAATTTTTAGGATCAAAGATTATGACAGGTTGACTTGATCTGACCAAATACGAACTTGACCTGTGTTTCACCTTAAGATGAAAAAAAACCTCTTGAACTTGAAGAGCTCAGAAGTATTAACAGACGTATTAAACACTGACAGGGACGATCGCACTATCGTATAATTGTTTCAAAGATAATAAGCTCGAAGTTGATGAAATACAAACTTGGCTTGTATTTGACCCGAAAAGTTCACTCTGCAAGATTTAAAGAATTCCTGTTTGTTTTTAAAGCATCACTTTTTATATAGAGCCTGGGCAACCATTCTTAATGTAATCTTTGGGTATGGTGCCGGTAACGGCCATAGAGTTTAATACAGATTCCAGATTATTAAATAGATGAGCAACTCCGAAGAAATAAATTGCCAGAATACTCGATTCGGTAATATGTTTGGTCTGATGTCCACTTTGAATAACCTAATAAGTCACGTACAGCGAGAAAAGACCATTAACGAAAGTACTCAGTAAAATACGTAAAAAAATTTATACCGTAATGGATAAATTGTGGTCAAGCAACAACATTAGCTAAAGTTTTAATCAAATAGAAATATAGCCTAGACCGGAATGACAATTGGCATTTGTAGTTACAGGAGATACCATGAGTAATATAAGTTTTTTATCTTACTTTTATTACCGACATGTTACTGAATAATACTCGCAATTCCACCTTTTTTCAGACGTAAAGTTTTTCCATATTTTTTTAAAAGAGTAAAATGCTACGAAAGGTCAATTTAATTAATGTATTCTGTCAATTAATTTTATAGAAATTGGCTAACTATTAAATTGTGAACATAACCTCGAATTACTTCTAATGATATCTCTGGTCGCTGTTAATTTGCGAGCGTAGGCTGATGCCCGACGTCACCGTTCTCTAGCCAACAGCTATCGAGGTGAGTGAGTGAGATTAGAAAATTATATAGTAGATAATTAAAAAAATAAAATAAGAAGGGGTTACTGGATGACTAAGGGAATTGCCACTGTAGGTGAGCAATTATTAGTAATAATAATCTCGAATCTTTTGTCCAATTTGTTTTCAATATTGTGATCAGTTTATTTATTTGGGTAGTCTTACGCGTGAGCTGCGCGCCTTGCTGCTGAGCTTTTCTTCTCTGGCTGCCGGCGCTGACTGGGCGCTGGGTGCAGTGTCTGCTGGAGGCGTCTGACGTAATTGTGTCGCGCGGCACTGCTCGTGTGACTGATGGGTCCCACGGGGTGGTGTGTCACCATCGATCAGCCGGCCACCCAG
Organism: Vandiemenella viatica; assembly: GCA_031002005.1. Taxonomy (NCBI): domain Eukaryota; kingdom Metazoa; phylum Arthropoda; class Insecta; order Orthoptera; family Morabidae; genus Vandiemenella; species Vandiemenella viatica. The sequence goes on from JARYHS010011408.1 coordinate 193,533,290, forward strand.
CGCGCAGGTGAGAACAGCTGCAGAAGCTGCGCCCTCCCTACAGCTCTTCTCTCGGAGCCGTGAATTACTAGAAACATGACACGTTCGGGAGCGTCCATAAACTACGTGACTCCATTTTGGCCTCCCTTCCCACCAGCACGTTGCCTGACGTGGCTTTTGCATCGGTCCCTCCACCTTCCTTTATGGCATGTAATTCTTTTCCTTATTAATTTTACTTATTTATTTGGCCTTAGATTTTTGATACACCATACAGTCAGCTTTACAGACACACTATACGTTAGCTTCACAAATATAAATATATGTAATGCTTATATATATGTTTGTTGTTGCCACAGGTAGTTGAACACTTGAAGAATATATGGTCCAAGTCCTGTGGTGCCTCTTTGGCATAATGGTGTGTTTGCTGCGTGGATACGGAAGAGGTGTTGCGGAAAGCGCCGTGGTTTAATCTCATGCAGATGATTGTTGTAAATACAATCTGAGAACCAAGGTCGTCGTGATGAGCGAGTCTGTATCAGAGCATACTGCCGTCCTGAGTGGGCCGGTATCCAGAGGTAATTAACAGTGGAGCTGCCTTGAATAAGTTCTACGGTTTGCTGGATTATGTATTTTTTTTTAACTGCTTTACGTCTCTTTTTAACATCGAGGTCTTTAGAGACGGGAAAGGATGGGGGCAAGGAATGGGAAGGAATTCAGCCATGGGCTTTTGAAGGAAGCATCCCGGCATTTGCCTGGAGTGATTTGGGGAAACCATGGAAAACCCAAATCTGGATGCCCGGACGGGGATTCGAACCGCCGTCCTCCCGAATGCGAGGCGAGAATGCTAACCGTTACACCGCCCCGCTCGGTGGGATTATGTAGATGTGGTATGTGTTGGCACGCCGTAGTATGGAGGGAGTAGCTAGTGAGCGAATAACGCTGGTTGCATCGGTGAGAATTAAGGTATTCCACCGAAGAAATCTCCTTGCTTGGATGATAGCAGTAGCTTCGGCAGAGTAGGTTGGCAGATGTTTTTTGCAGTCGTTATCTTTCGTGTCTCGGGGCAGTAGAAGGCACAACCCACTCCTGTCGTGAGTATCTTTGATCCGTGGGAGTAGATCTGGACTGCTGTCGGCCACGTTGCTACGGGAAGGATACTCAGAAGATCTGGAACACGAGCATTCGGGACGACGTCCGGGCATCCATATTTGAGTTTTCCATGGTTCACTCCAGGCGAATATAGGAATACTTCCTTCAGAAAGGCCATGGTCGAATTCCTTACCGTTCCTTGCACCCAGTCCTTTCCCACCTCTAATGACGTCGACGTCGACGAGGCGTATAGCCATAAACAGGAAAAAATGGAACACTATTGGTCTAAACTTAACAGCAAATTTATTCGAGGAAGAGTTCGAAAATATTCTACTTTCTGTGACAGTTTTGCAATGAAATTACTAACTGCAGTAAGCTAAGAAATTATATTCAAATCTTAGCTGGTTCAAGCTGTAAGGGTTTCCGTCACACCAGTATATATTTATATTCGTAATTGCAACCTTCACTTCACCCTCAAAACTCAGGCATTATAAAATAATTATTTCTATATTCTCATTTCCATTGTCGAATTGCTTAGATTTACCATCTGTATATTCGATTCTGGCCTATTGCCACAGCTGAAAAAAAATGTCTCTGAATAAAGTTCAATTATCTTTTGTAAATATTAACTCAAATGGTTTATTGTAAATTCACAATTTGACAGTTACTAGTTACTTATATTTTACTTCTCTTTACGTACATATGACTCTATTTGGATACATTAATTACAAATGCTATTGTCCTCCTTCACTGCCCTCGGACTCATACTTTGATATATCCACTTCAATTTTACGATCGTCACATCACAACTTCGACCGTTTTCTTGCATCTGCCTCTGGCCATCATTATCAACCAGCAACTACTAACAAAGATCTTTTTCTGGATGTTTGACGTTCCGTTAACAATCAAACATCACATCAAGTTAGTCAATACAATTACAACTATTTGGAAACTGAATATGCTTCTAATACTAAACTTTATGACGAGTGTTAAATTTCGCTAATATGATAGATGGTAGGTTGATGGTTTGTAATACGCTGAAAGAAGAATCGCCTCATTGGTTGCAATTTTTTATTTGTTTATTGTCATAGCTGAACGCCAATGAAGCAGTTTATTAATATCTCTGAGGTATGTGCTGCCTTTATCTCAGGGCTGTATTATGGCTTGAGGGCCCTTTAAGATCTGTACGCCCCTAGGCTATAACTGTGGTGCGGGCCCTTTTATATATATATATATCGATTACTTATAATTAAATTAATAAACCTTTTAATGCAAAATATAGAATAAAGTAATTATAGAAATATACGAGGATAACTTCCTGAAGAATCAAAATTCGTAACATGCTTTCTGCAACGTTTCTGAGACATGTGAACGAAGTTAGCAAGTGATGCCCACACATTCAATTTGTTGACTGATGATCGATTGATATGGTGCTGCGTATTTTAGTTGTGTTGTTCCAACCAAACACCCTCAGTTGAAGCCCACAAAATTACAAACTGAAAAGTTTTAGTAATAATATGAAACAGTAGGACTATATATTAAGATAAAACAAACGATAAAAGATGATTAAGATCATCAAATCACGCAAATGAGAAAGATTAAAAACACAATATTGATCACAAAGCATGTCAGCAGGATGACAGTGACTAATATATATTTCTTTCATGATTAATTGACTTTCGGGTTTTGCCGCGTTGTTTATTTCATTACCTAAGCTTTCGGCTGCTATCCTCCAGCCTTCGTCACAGATACTGTTTATGTTGGCATAGCAACGAGCGCCAAGCATCGCAGAGTAAGAGACCGCTATCTTCGTTGATGTTGTTGGTGTTTTTTAAAATTTCTGCTGCCTCTTTCACCCGTCGGGGCCACCACTGGTCTTCTCTCCACAGTAGCCTCGTTTCTTGAAATTTTACTTCATGCCCGGTATTAATAGCATGGCGGACTACGGCGGATTTGTCACTGTTGTTATATTTGTAGTGGCGGATATGATCTTTAAGTCTCTCCGCCACAGTGCGACCCTGTCTCGCCGATATAAACACTGCCACAACTACAGGGGATTTCGTAAACACCATAAGCTGGTGTGGGTGTAATTTGTCTTTTACCTTTGTCAGTGACTGACCAAGTTTGCAGTTAGCCTTATATACTATTCGCACCTCCACCGCTTTAACAATTTCCCAATCCGGTCTGTGATACACTGTATGTATGGGAGACAGGCGAATTTTGTTGGCACATTAATATCATGGGATAAGTTGACGTCTCCCATAGGTTTTTTTGGGTCTTAAAACCTTCCTGATCTCAGATTCACTATAGCCGTTGGCTTGGAATATTTTGTAAGTGTCTCCATTTCTTCATTGAGACTTTCCGAGTCACATACTGTCTTAGCTCTTAAGTTGAGTGATGTCAATACGCCTCTCTTCGTTGCCGGATGATGGTGCGACATAGCGTGCAGATACCTATTAGTGTGGGTCGCCTTGCGATACACAGTGTGACCCAAACTTCCATCGCCTCACTTGTGAACAAGGACATCGAGAAATGGCAGTTGTCCATTTTCTTCCAAAACCATAGTGAACTGAATTCTTGGGTGGGCACTATTCAGGTGGTTTAAGAACTCTTGCAAACTCTCCTTACCGTGAGGCCAGATGACAAAAGTGTCATCAACGTAACGGATCCACTTTGTAGGTTTTAGGCGCGCGTTGTTAAGCACCTTCATCTCGAATGATTCCATGAAAATGTTGGCGGCTACAGGTGAAAGTGACGAGCCCATTGCCGCACCTTCAACTTGAGCATAAAGTTGACCACCGTACTGGAACACAGTTGACTTAAGGCAGAACTCTGTCAGGTCAGCCCACTCAGTAGACTTTCTTGTGCAAGAAGTTTAGCACGTATTACAACAACGGCTTCATCTACCGGCACATTAGTGAATAATGAGACAATATCGAAACTCACCATGACATCAGTCTTCTCTAGCGTCAGATCATCAATAATTTGTATAAAGTGAGCTGAGTTCTTTACAGCTGATCTGATATCTTCCGTGAGATGTTTCAGTTTATTGGCAACATACCGCGCAAGTGGATGAGTAGGTGAGTTGACCGCGCTCACAATCGGACGTAAGGGAACCTCTTCTTTGTGCACTTTGGGCAATCCATAGAACCTAAGCATCATGCAATTGTTTCTTTTTAGGTTTTTCTTGTCCTCCTGCTCAATCGCTTTGGATGCGACCCACACTAATAGGTATCTGCACGCTATGTCGCACCATCATCCGGCAACGAAGAGAGGCGTATTGACATCACTCAACTTAAGAGCTAAGACAGTATGTGACTCGGAAAGTCTCAATGAAGAAATGGAGACACTTACAAAAATATTCCAAGCCAACGGCTATAGTGAATCTGAGATCAGGAAGGTTTTAAGACCCAAAAAACCTATGGGAGACGTCAACTTATCCCATGATATTAATGTGCCAACAAAATTCGCCTGTCTCCCATACATACAGGGTATCACAGACCGGATTGGGAAATTGTTAAAGCGGGTGGAGGTGCGAATAGTATATAAGGCTAACTGCAAACTTGGTCAGTCACTGACAAAGGTAAAAGACAAATTACACCCACACCAGCTTATGGGTGTTTACGAAATCCCCTGTAGTTGTGGCAGTGTTTATATCGGCGAGACAGGTCGCACTGTGGCGGAGAGACTTAAAGAACATATCCGCCACTACAAATATAACAACAGTGACAAATCCGCCGTAGTCCGCCATGCTATTAATACCGGGCATGAAGTAAAATTTCAAGAAACGAGGCTACTGTGGAGAGAAGACCAGTGGTGGCCCCGACGGGTGAAAGAGGCAGCAGAAATTTTAAAAAACACCAACAACATCAACGAAGATAGCGGTCTCTTACTCTGCGATGCTTGGCGCTCGTTGCTATGCCAACATAAACAGTATCTGTGACGAAGGCTGGAGGATAGCAGCCGAAAGCTTAGGTAATGAAATAAACAACGCGGCAAAACCCGAAAGTCAATTAATCATGAATAAATATGGCCGTGGAAGTCTGAGGAATCATATATTTTTTTATTTGTATTAATATATGTGGTGCAGGCACCTATGCTACAGCCTAAGTAGCCTATGCCTAAATACGGCCCTGTGCTATCTAGTGGTTCACTCTGAACTCTTTAATATACGCGACTTTCACAGTTATTATTTTTTTTCCTATAAAGGTCAAATTCTAAAAAATTCTCTCTTAAATATAATTTGACCAAAGGGAAGACCTTAAATTTTAAAATTATACCATATTTATCTATTTCGGATAGATATCATGGAGATAAATGGCTCGTGATAAAAAAGAAACGATATGGAAATAATGATACTTTTTCCCTTTAAGGGTCAAATTCCGAAAAATTCCTTTCTTAATATCTGATTTTACAAAAGCGGAGATCATAATATTTAAAATGATACTTCATTTGTCGATTTCTGTTAGGTATCCAGGGAGATAAATAGTTTGTAACAAAACAACACATTTTAGAAATATTGACATTTTTACTTTTTAATGGTCATGCCAATCGGCAGACTAAATGCCGTCTGGTGACATGTCGGGTAGTTCATGCGGTAAGGAAAGAATATAAGTGTGAAATGGGTACTCCACTGACATAAGTAACTTCGACAAAGCGCAGATTGTTATGACTCGGCACCTGGGTACGAGCATCTCGGAAACGCCGAGGCTAGTTGTCTGTTCGCGTGCTACTGTAGTGAGCAGAGTGGTTGAAGGACGGTGAAACCACTAGTGGGTGACATGGTGGTGGACGTCCCACACTCATCACAGAACGTTGAGATCTGAGGCTTGCCCTCTCTGTAAAGCAGGATAAGGGTGTGATCTGTGGCAGATCTGACTGTAAAGTACAATGCTGGTGCAGGCACAAGTGTTTCAGAGCAACACCGCTGAACATAGGGCTCCGCAGCAGACGATCACCGCGTGTTCCCTTGCTGACCCAACGACATCGGCAATTACGATTGCAGTGGCCACGAAATCAACGAGATTGGACCGTGGATCAATGGAAACGTGTCTCCTGCTACACCAGATCGATGGTGGTGTCCAGATGCGCCGTCTTCTAGGCGAATGGCTGCTCGATACATGCACCACGCCACGGACGCAGGCCAGGGGAACAGTATTACGCTATGGGAGACATTCACCCGGGCTTCCATGGGAACAGTGGTCCAAGGCACCATAACAGCTGTGGAATACGTGTAAATTATTGCGGACAACGTGTATCCCTTCACGCTTCATGTCTTCCACGACGGTGGTGGAATCTTCCAGTAGCATAATTGTCATAATCGTGCTAGAGTAGCTTGAGTAACATCATAGTGAACTCACGTTGATATCTTGGCCACCAATTTCGCCTAATCTCAACTAGGCAGAACACATCTGGGACCCTGTCGTGCCTTCAAATCACCGGCATGTATGGGAACTGCGTTACGATCTTGTGCCAGATTACCTCTACCAAGGACCTATCGAATCGTTGGTACTCCAAATCCAGAGGTGAACCAAAACGGTAGCAAGCAGTTGGTCATAATGTTTTTGGTCATCAGTTTATTTATATTCAGTTAAGTGATTGCACACCTCTGAAATCATGCTACCGATTAATAAAGTCTTGGTGAAGGTGTCTTTAAAGCGTTGCGGACATCATCTCTCACAAGTTGCTATTAGTGCGTGTAGCCAGTGAAGTATTTCCCCTCTCTGAAAGTTTGATTTGCAGCCTCAGTGAAAAGTGGGGCCTGATGACAGCTGCAGTGCTCGACAGGACAAGAAATACCGCCATCTCAGACGCGAAGACAACTTCTGTTGGCAGCCTTGACTCACAGCGCCGACAACTTCACAATGCATCTGACTGAACGCGAGAATCTGGGACAGTTCTTAGCATGCAGCGTGTGGCTCGCTGTGTAAACACACAGGATGTTTGTGGTTTAGTTTCAGTATCATCGATGACAGAGAAGCAAATGTCTCCAAGGAGGTTTGTAGTTCGCAAGATGAATCATCTCGTAATAAACAAGAATTACATTCCATAACTTCACGTCATACTTCCAACATTACAAGAATCAACTGATTGTTATATTATTAAAAGTGCCTTTGTGACCGATCTTCGTTCGGCATCTTCCGATTTCTGTTCAATAAGCAAGATTTTTGTTAACGTTTTTCTTGAAGGCATCCTAGGCATTTTGAAGTGCACAGTTCCTTGCTATAATCAAATAAAAACTTAACTAAGACCAGTAGGCCCACTGGTACCTGAAAATTCTACGAGATGAGGTTAGAGCCAACAAAATCTCTCGGGTGTCCCGCCGGATGGTGGTGTAAAAACACGACGTTTCGACAGCTGACTCTGCTGTCTTCATCAGGTATCTTGCAGTTGTTCTCAGCTCAATGTCTCTGCTTCTACTGGCTTGGTCGCCCATCGGACCTCATTTATACATTCAGCTGGAAGGCCCGCTCGCTCTGGGTGGTCGAGAGCGTGTTTCTGCACACCATCCGGCTGGACACCCGAGAAGATTTGTGCATCGATACGCCGGGAAAGTCTCCACTCACACATCGAGGTTAGAGCCGTTTCCGAGATCGTCTGGTTTACCACATCACAAACTGCTTTTTTCTGTTATTATGTCAAATAGAAATCTTAATGCTAATCATCGATTCATTAATGGTGCAAAATTAGTGATAATTCACTTTGACGAGTACATCATCAGTGCTAAATTCATTCACTCCGATGAAACTATGCTAATACTCGGATTCACCTCACACCTTCTGATCCAACCGTGCCTTTCTAATGGTAAGAAAACAATTCCAAATTAAAGTAACCTTCGTTATGACCATTAATAAAATACAAGGTCAGACCCGCTTCAAAGCACAGTACTGTATTTACCAGAAGCTGTTTATCTGTATGGACACCTGCACGTGGCTTTTCACGAGTTGGTAGATTCAGTAATGTTTATGTGGTGTTAAAATCACATATAGTGAAAAAGTACAATGATAATATTATAACTGCTAATATTGTTTCATTAAGTTTGAAAAATTCACATCTGATAAAGCCAGTATCTATTTTTAAATATCTACTTCTTAAATATTTTACAATTAACATGTAGTATCTAACGAATTTTTACAATAAAGGCGATATTATTACTACTCTTCAAAATAAAATACCTTTCATTAATAAATACTTGCATTTGTTAATTTCCTAATTATTATATTACCATTCGGTGGACTGATCACGATACTATGCGAAATATTCCGACGG
>JARYHS010011408.1:193542626-193599696 GCA_031002005.1 Vandiemenella viatica
CTTCCATTTATTCTCAACCCTCTGTTTTGACATTGGATTTTTGACATTGCCAACTCCAGGACTGATGTGAATAGCTTGGGGGATATAGAGTCTCCTTGTTTTACCCCACTTCCTACTGGGAACTCTTTGGTGGCTTCGGCGATGTTGACAAAGGCAGTGGAAGTGGCGTAGATGTTGTACAGTAATTCGTTATAGCCTGGATTCTCTCCTCGTTCTAGAGGGGCTTGCATGATAGCTGAATAATGGGCTGAATCAAAAGCTTTTTCAAAATCGATAAAAGCCAAACATCTGGTATTCATTTGCTCGACTTATTACTATATTGTATTACATTAAATTGTTTATTATAAGGCTCAAAATAATAAGTTTTATAGAAAACAAATCTATTTTAATCTGTCATTCAGTCTCATATTTGTGATAATTTTCGTCAATACCAAATCTGGTTCAATGCGAATTACAAAATATATTGACGTGATGAAACTGAACGAAAGTCGTTTTCTGATTCAGCGCACCAAGATACATGGGAATCAATCATCAGACGTTAAAAAGCTGGACCATTGCAGGCTAGTGGTAATTAATCAAATCCCAGCTTCCAATACACAATTCTTAAAATAACATTTCATTAAATCTGTTGGGCCTGTAATTTAGTGATGTAGTTGAAAATTCTTTTTGTCAACCTACTCACATTCATCCTCATGAGGTGTCCATAAAATTTCAGCCTTCTGTGGTGTATTGTGTCTCCAATTTTCCCTGCATACTTATGCAGTTCTTCATTTCTCCTTCTTCTACCAAGTACGTACCTTTTTATACCATTTACTAGTCTTAGGATTTTCCTGTCTTTTTTCTCTTCCCCACATTCCATATTCTTATTCAATTCCAGGAATTCTGAGCTGAACATACCTCTGCCTTGACAACTGTTATACAGGTCCGGCAAAAAACCTCCCCGGTTTGAGCAAGCCACCGCGTGAGTTGTAGTGGGGGTAGAGATGTGGAGGGGGTATTGTTCCGTAGCGGCGTACGTGCCATTTTCAGTGTTCGCCATGGCTTGGCTCGGTAAGCATCGGGCGTTTGTTGTGGAGGAGTTTATTAAAAATGGCGGTTCTGTGATTTCTACTCAACGAGCGTTTCGGATTCGATTCGAACTTGGCCGACGTGATAGTGTTCCTGATGCGAAAACGATTAGACTGTGGGTGTCAAACTTTAGACAAACAGGGTCAGCACTAAAAAGAAAACCAACTGGCCGACCTCGTACTGCAATAACACCAGAGAATGTGGCGCGAGTGAGAACTCCATCCAACAGTCTCCAAAGCGTTCAGCGGTTAAACATGCAGCTGCCCTGGGATTGTCAGAAAGGAGTGTAAGGAGAATTCTGCATAAAGAACTTCATCTGCATCCCTACAAAATAATGTTTGCCCAAAAGTTGTCTGAAGAAGATTATGAAACTCGCAGGGCTGTATGTGATGACATTTGCAAAACATTCCCCCAGATGCTGTCTTCATTTCTTCTGATGAAGCCCACTTCCACTTGTGTGGAACTGTTAACAAACAGAATTTCCGCTACTGGGCTGCAGAAAATCCTACGGAACTCCACCAACAACCACTACACAGCCCAAAAGTCACAGTTTGGTGCGCCGTTGCGGAATTTGGTGTGTGGGGACCGTACTTTTTTGAAGAAGATGGACAAACAGTAACGGTCAATGCCGATCGCTATTGTCACATGATAGAGACATTTCTCCGACCCAAGATCAACCAGTTTGTTTTAGACCATGAGGAAGAAGAAGTTTGGTTCCAACAGGACGGAGCCACAGCTCACACTGCTCGGCGGTCCATGGAAATGTTAAGAGAGTTGTTCCCTGGACGTCTTGTTTGTTTAAGAGGAGACATTTCCTGGCCCCCAAGGTCACCCGACTTATCACCTTGTGATTTCTTTCTGTGGGGCTACCTAAAGGCTGAAGTGTACAAACATCGCCCCAGAACTCTGCAAGAACTAAAAGATGCCATTAGGCAGGAAGTGGCAGCCATTCCAAGGGAAGTTACACGAAGAACTATGGACAACTTCAGGGAAAGACTTCGTGAATGTCTTAACAATGGGGGACATCATTTATCGGACATAATTTTCAAAACCAAGTAAAGTGTACTAAGTGATGTAAAATGGCATCATATAGGCTATTCACAAATATAAGTAATTGTTCTGTATGTTTCTTATTCTTTTTGCAAATGCCTATTGAAATCAGGGAGGTTTTTTTGCCGGACCCTGTATAAAGTGTAATCTTTGCTTTGTTGTATCTGTTTTCTGTTAGCCTATATGCTACTTCCGTCTTTGTAACTCTTGCTTTATTCGCTGGTCATTTCATTTAAAGCTGTTTTAAATGTCCTTATAGTTATGAGCGCACATTATGGTAGCGAAGCACGGACATTAGGAATTCCAGAAAGAAGAAAATTAAAATATTTGAAATGTGGTACTATAGAAGGATTCTAAAAATTAGGTGGATAGATAAAGCACGAATTGAACGTGTTTTGGAAATGGTGGTTGAGGCTAGAAATTTGTGGAAGAGCCTTACAGAGAGAAGAGACGGGACGGTGGGTCATATTTTGAGACATGTGGGATTAGTTAATTCGTTACAGGAGCAAACAGTCGACGGTAAGAACTGTAGAGGAAGACAGACATTAGAATGTATGAAGCAGATAATCGAAGACATGCTTGTAAGGGGTATGTTGAGACAAAGGGGCTAGCACAAAATAGGAAGAGATGGAAGATTGCCTCAAGCCAGAAAAAAAAAATATGAGCAACCAAATTTTCGTTACCCAAATCGTACTTTTCGATCGAACAATTACTATAAGAGTTCTTTTACCCAAGTCCATTAGACGCATGTTAATGCGAGGTTTCGAGCAAATTTGTGAGATTTCTCATTAAAGAAAATTTGGGTAAGTTGGAAAGTTTGTAGTGCCAACCATACAAGGAGAAAACATACTTTAAAGCAAATACATGATACTGATACACTTCGGCTTATCCCTAGAATGATTATTAATATTAATTTTTATTCCGATGGAGCTAGCACTCCAGTGGAAATTCCCCTAGTCATCTGATTACCCCTCGTATATTTTTTCCTTTTATAATTGGAGTGATAAATTTCTCCCCCATGTACTTTTCCAAATTACAAATTTTGTTCTGGTAACTGCAATTGTGGGTTTAAAGCAGGATATTTATTCATAAAGATATATCAAAATTATTTCATTTTTGGTGAAATTTTTTCTACTTTTGATGTTTAGACCTGGTTTAGACTTCTGAACGATGCGAATTGCAAGGATTCGAATATAGCCATGTGGGTCAAGGAATTATACCAGCACTGTCTCAATCTATATTGAATATCTAACGTTATATCACAGTCCCCATACATTGCAAACACGACGTAAATATAATTTTCATCTTTCGATTGCTATGAATTCATCTTTTTTGAGCTGAGGAAAATTTCTTTAGGGTGTTGAAAGTATTCAGCAAAGAATGTTTGTAAAATGTTCAGAATTCTTGCATATTTTCTGAATCCCAAACAAAGAATTCTTCATTACTATTGTATGACCAGTCAAGGAGACGAATTTTAGATCAAAGCTAAAGGTCTTATGATCTCTCTGATATTTTCTGTTAAACAACATATTCCAAGATCGCTCTTATAGAATTTGTTAAAACACAATTACTTGTTGGGTCACATATTTAAGCAGTTGCAGGTATGTGATACATATATTTTCTTCTGACAACTAATAATTACTATTTTTAATGTTGTAAATTACCTACATTAATATTCAGCTGGTATTCACTTAAATTGCTGCTACTCATTACATTAAAATTCAATTTCCAGTAACCTTTCAGCGAACCAGAATTTATAACTATAAATTTACATCAGTTCTCTTCACATACAGAATACAAATTACTTCTTAATTCTTTTTCTTTTGCATTACATGATGTCTATGAGGCGTGAATAAGGTTTAAGACTTTAAATATATGTAATAAGCTGTTTTTTAAAGTTTAGATGGGCTTTAAAAAAAGATTTAAGGAATATTTTTTCTCAGCGAGAGTGAATTATATACCGTATTTCTATTAAATGTGACGTTTGCTTTGCATACTGGGTAGTGAATCGATTCGTAGAAATACACTGATATAAAAAACACAAAACTGCGGCTTACCTGCAGGTCACTTTGCTTAGCGATAGAGTCGAGATTATTTGGTCGCTGCGGTGGAATAAATATTAATCCAGTTTTTAATTTTTATTTTTTGAGGACACTATGCGCGATTGTTTCAATCAATTATTATTTGACTATTATAAATTTTAGCAGATATTAAGAATAATTTTTTGCTTTCATATGCACATTTTACATACTGTTATCTTCAATTTTTTTATTTTTTAAAAAAAACTGCCCCTACAGTAACTGTTTTAGATTTAATGACTTAATTTATTGACAATGGTCGATGTATTTAATTCGTTCCAATCAAAATTTGGGGAAATTTTGTATATATTTGTCTTTTAATAATAAGATACTTGTATCCTCATCAAAAAGCAGACAATTTTTCCACTTGCAATTAATTAGGAAATAGACCATGCGCCTTAAGAATACTGCAGAAAACTCCCTTATGTTTGCATATTTTTGGATATTCATTTTGACTACAACTTCTTAGGTATTTAGTTCATACTCGTCACCAATTCATAAAGTTCCAAGGTATCCAGAAGAAGTTTTTAATGTAAGGAGTCAGTAAAAAAGAATGAGATGGAACAAAAAACGAAATATTGAGTGAACTGAAAGAAGCAAAAATATTTTTTGGTTTGAAAAATTAATTTTTCCTTAATTTTATTAAATAATAGATGTTACATTAAATTATAATGAAGTCATACTTTCAAAACAATATGCGTACGTGATTTTTAATGAACAGCTACCATAGTAACCTAGGCAAAATTCATTGTTACTGGATAACGGTCATAATTGGAATAAATATCCGGAAGTTATTCGTTAGGCCAAATTTTCGAGAATAATCAATTATCAACGAATACCCGCCATCGCACTGTAATCGGTTAGGTACAAAGGAACGAGGCTTCGATTCCTGGACCATCCTGATTATGGTTTTCGGAGTGTTCGGCAATCATCAAGACGACTTTCCGGACCGGTGGCCCTCCGTCTCATAAACATTTCACAAAGAAAAAATACACTCAGCGCACACAGAACATAGTAAGACGTTACGCTGATAGATGGCAACACAGGTTTCCTGCCCGGGAGGGATCGGGGTCAGCGACAAGCCGGTCAAATCCAAGTCACGTGGCATCCTGCAGTAACGGGAATAGGTGCAAGGAAAGGAAGAAATCAGTTATCAATTAAATTGTGCAGGTCTTGACTATCTCACCATTCAGAGTGAAGCAATGTTTATTGGGCTTGCTTTAAGATTTGGCATAATTATCTGCGACCACATTCAATCTCCGATAGTACACAGTCGTCTACTACAACGGTTTCAAAGATTATTGGGAAACATTTGAGTCAAACGTATTGGGAATCAGTATTAAAATATTCAAAATTTTGTTTCTATCGCGAGAAATTACTAATATCATTAGTCCAACTCCTCTATAAAAATTGTCTGTTACGGTTTATGTATAAGTAGATCAGACTAATAGTACCATTTAAAAAGAAAAACGGATAAAATGTTCTAATGCAATAGGAGAAGTAAGTGAATTCTGTTCCTTATGAAGTAAACTTACAACTGATGGCCGAAACGGGAATGATGGTGAAAATACAACTGCGCTAACGAAAAAGGCTTTTCTTGAAAAAGAGATATTGAAGCATTTGAAACAGGTTAGTATATAATAAAGCTGAAAATTAGGTGGATATATAAAATACGAAATGAACGAGTTTTGTAAATGATGAGTGCGGAAAGAAGTTTGTGGAAGAGGCTTACAGAGAGAAGACACGGATGGTGGGTCATATTTTGAGACATACCGAATTGGTTAATTTGGTAATAGAGAGAACATTCTAACGTAATAACTATGGAGGAAGTGAGAGATCAGAATATGGGAAGCAGATAATTGAGAACATGGGTTGTAAGGGGTATGTTGAGTGAAGAGGTTAGTTGCAAGATAAGAAGGATGGAAGATTGCATCATCAACGTAATACTATATGCTTACTCAGACCTGTGGCTAAGCAATTGGTGAAGAACAAATTCAGTAACTGATACAGTACATGAGCCGATTTGAAAGTCGCTAGTATACAGGATGGAGAAGGGTGTCATGGATAAGTGTAGCGTATATTTTGCCGAATGTAAGTGGCTGCATGTTGGAAGAAGAATTATGAGCAACATACGAAACAACATAGTAAAAAAATATGGTGCCATCAAGTGGGAAGCTAAAGGTAATGACCTGGTGACAGGATTTCTATTTACTGCTCATTCTGCTCCTATCGTAGCCGCCTTAACCTAACAAGGTAATCCTGCCGGATACATGGGACCTACAGTTTAACATAGAAATCCAAGCCACGGAAACGTTCTGGCTTATAACGAAAGAACATGCAGTTAGACACACAGACGTGGTCAGAAGATGCACATTACTATTCTACTGACAGAACAGAGAATTAACAAGACTAGACTCACAAAGAGTATCTTTGATGTGGTAATTGCCTCAGTCAGGAAAACCAGTTGGTTCAGTGAAATAGAAGAGGACATAAATATTGCAGGAGTCAGTAAGGAAACGCCACAAAAAGGGGGATGACGCAGGAAAAAAAAACTATAAAAACAAAATTCAAAATACAGAAGAAAACAGGAACAAAGTGCAATTAAGTCTTGACGGATGTATCGCCGGATTGTGTCGTGAAGATACTATATTTCGACCACTAGCTCAGTCGTAGTGATGAGGGGATGTACGAGAGAAGTAAAGGAATCGGGTTACAAAACTTTGGTCAGACCATTGCTTGAATATGGTAGTGTAGTATGGGACCAAAATTTCTAGTATCAAATACAGGAGTTGGAGAGTGTGCAAAGAAGGGCTGCTAGATTTGTTTCTGGAAATGATCGCAGAATGCAATGAGTAACACATATGATAAAAGAGCTGGAATGGGATTCATTGCAAGACAGGAGGAGGGTGAAGAGGGTCATGAGAGGTGTACAAGGCGTATACTGGTGATGAGGCATGGAAAGATATTGGTGTAGGTATGAAAAGTAGTTCATGGAAGGGAAAAGATGACCATGACCACAAGCTAGCACTCGATTTCAGGCACAGGGGTGTAGCAAGATTCTCTTTTTAGGTAAGGGGGTCAGAGATTGGAATAAGTTACCAAGACAAATGATCAATAATTTACCAATAACGTTGAAAGGATTTAAGGTTGAAATTTGTGGAGGAGAAATGTAGGTGGGTGCAGGAAAGGTTGAAGATGGGTGTGTAGGAAAATTGTCACCAGAGCGTGCGCTCCTTTGCAATTAAAATTTAAAAAAATTAGACACAATCCGCCGGTACACCCGTGAAGACTTTATTGCAGTTAGATGTTATTTACAGCCTATTTTTACTTGCAGTTTTGTGAATTACATTATTTGGAGCTGTTCCATATCGTCTTGTTACTGCTTTTTGAGGTTTTCCACTCACTGTACATTTTGGCATATAATACATGTTTACACACCTTACTATTTTAAGTGTAGCTTCTAAAACAAGCGATTTGTTATTGTTTATGTTCGATTTTCAAAGCTGCTAACTGACTATGGCAAACGTATTACTGACCTATTTTGTTTTGTTTCATATGGTTCAGTTTTCTCTTTGCTGTAGCGGTGTGTTTGAATGCGAGTTCATTTTTAGTTCCCTTAATAACGTCTGGTTCGTGAGATTGATGTATTCTTTAAATTGACGTATTCAAGAACCAGGAACAAAACTGATATGTAACAGCTCCAAACTATAATTTAATATACAAAAACTGTAAGTAAAATAAAAATAGGCTATAAATAAGATTTAGTAACAGCTTTATACTATTTGTAAGAAAAACATTTTGCTAAACTTGAAAAATTGTACATAGCTTGTTTTAGGGCACCGATGATGGTATAATAAACCGAAGCGCGTATGCCATAACGATGTTCCATTTTGTAGCTGCAATAGACGGATAATAAAACCCAGTATTGGTATAGCAGTTTAGGAAAACGGCCTGAATATTCAAAAAAGTTAAATAGCTAAGGTTCGCTTTCCATTTGGGTACATTTCTGAAAGTACCCGCCAAACGCCGTTAGGTGGTGGCGGCGACCACAGAAAAGTCATTAGTGCCATTTCTCAGAAAAGTGGCGCGCACGGAGGGTCGTGGGGGACTATTAGCGTTTTGGTGTTCTTTGTTTATCTGTTGAGCCTAACCTCGGGCAGAGCTGTGATTCGCCGAGTGTTATACGCCACAACGCAGTGCGAAGAGAAGAGAGTTTTCCTCGGAGCAGAGGAACATTCCGAGTCTCTTGTGGTACAGCAGCAAGTAACTTTCACCGACGCCTCACCACTCAGTCTGGGCCAAGCTACCGGGAGGGTCATTCTGTTTCGTGAAGGTCATGTGACCTCACTATACCCGGACAACGGTAAAGCTGCCTTCGCGATGGAATCTTATGCAATCAGTTCTACCCTGTAAACGACCCTGAGAAATCTCAAATTGCTCTAACTGTTTAAAAATCAAAGACATTGGGCAAGGTGTAATTGTTCATGTATACTAATATTATAAATGCGAAAGTAACTCTATATGTTTTTTACGTTTCTTGGGCTAAACGGCTAATCTGATCGTGATGAAATTTCACAAGGAAATGCGATATGGCATAGAAATGGACACAGGATACTATTTTCTGTTTAAATAGTACATATTGTCACGTAATTTCGACAAATTACCGGAACTAACATGGGCCGGCGGTTAGGATGTGTAAAACTGTGTAGTGCCATATCGTATGGAGCTTTGGTAGCTCATTGGTTAACGCGCTGGCTTGTAATGTTTGGACCGTAGTTCCCGGTTCAAATCTCGATGGATGCAAATATTTTTAAGAATTGTTTTTGATCGTATGGGCCATGCCTAGACGGCCAGCTTTCCAGATTCCATCTTAAACTGTAGATATAACAAATTTAGGGATGAAATGCTTGGCATATCGTATGCGGTCTAAAAATGCTGTAGGTGTACACTTTTTACGTTGTATTGATCACTATGCCGTTGGTTCTGAAGCAGTCTGTGTGTGTGTGTGTGTGTGTGTGTGTGTGTGTGTGTGTGTGTGTGTGTGTATATACCGATGTTGATGGCATTTGACAAGGAAATATCAGTAGCAAGGACACACGACATTGTTTCAGTATGAATAGTAGTTTTAGTCACCATGTTTTGGAACTTATCGAATTGTGTCAGACGGACGGATGCGTGTGTTGGTCTGTAATGTTACGTAGGTTGCTCACGCTGTGCTTCTCGCGCAGTCTGTTGGTGTATGATTTGTTGGTAAATTTCGTTTAGAGACAAATCCTATTTTGGTATAGATGTCGATTTGCTCTGCAGTGTACCATTAATTTGTATCTGCCTAAATGTTTCTGGCACCAGTTTATTTTGTCTTGTTTTTTTTTACATGCCTTGCGGGCGTAAACCTGGTCTAAGTGGTAGCTCTAGCAGAGCCCGAACAGCTAAAGTTATTAAAAAATCCAAGAATCGAATGTTCACGCTGAAGATGAAAAGACCAAGCTGAAATAAAGATGACCTAAGTTTACCCCCCCCCCCCCCCTTACACACGCATCGCCGCAGCTTCGTTTGTTTTCATGTTAATATATGTGTTGGAAACTGATCCTCTTTATGAGACAGGTTTTACAGTAGAATGATAAAGTGATGGCTTTCCTGTCATATTATGCCGACTCGGTGTTGTTCGGGACCAATCCTAAGTTACTAACAGATTTCTGTATTCAATTCTGGCAATGAAATTCTAAGTCCCTGCGTACGGGTATCGGCTAGTATATTAATAAAATAAACTTCATGTCTGCGTAAACTTCACCATGCCCAAGTAATATGTCACGTGACTAGCGTAAGACTCATAATCACTAATAATATTCTACCACGATTTTTTTTTATTGTCACAACAGTATGATAGAGAATTTACTGTCCTCAAAAGCAGACATCACATACATTGTAAGTGTTTGCTGCGTACCTGTTTCAGTTCAGAAAAAAAAGCTATTGCCACAAATAAGCCGGTTATTCTTTCATGCCACTAAAAACCGCCAACCTCGCCATTTATCGTATATCACTCGCGAAGTTTTCGCGCGGGGCCACATAGTAACACTTAATGTCGACGACACACTAGTGAGTTGCAGTGACACATGTAGCAACGAGTCCTGGAACGGTCCGGATCCTGTTTGGCTCTCGACTCACGCTTCACGACCACTCATCCATCTCGCGGACCGCCGACAGCCAGACGAGCTTGCCAAAACAAGATTCCGCTTTCTGCTAACCTCATAGCGCGTCGTCCAACAGACAGCGCCATCCCGCCAAACAGGAGACGCAATGACTCAACAAGAACTTTGACCGTACTTACAGTCGACAACCCACGCAGCTATTATTTCCTTCTGTCCCGCGAGATAAGTTTTTTTTTTAGGAAGATATCAACTCTACGTTTTTATTCGTATTCATCTCAGTAAAGTAAGGTGAATGTAAAGGGGTTCCTACGGCTTCTGCCGCTTCCCGTAGGATTTACGGAGGTAGAGTTCCGTATTCCCATTACAACCGTTAGAACTACAATGGAAGTGACGGGGTCAGCGCAACGCCACGGCCTTTCCTTACCTGCCCGCGGTGTTTCCTCCACGGTACTCATTGGATAGCAGGCTGGGTTGGCCTGGGGAGCCGTTCCGGACGTTCAGCCTCGAGGAAAAATCCTCGGCTTGGTCGAGGATCGAACCTGAGTCGTTCGGGCCGCAGTCAGAGGCTTTACCACCTGAGCTACTCGGCCGCCCATCTCAGTAATGTAACGAGTCTAATTTTTAAAATTTAACAGTTTTATCAAGCGTCATTTTGAAAATTTCCCTTACTTTTTATCGGGGTTTGCTCTGCGCGTTTCTTGCTGGTGATGCAAACGTTTCGGTACTAACGTCGGCCCTTCCTCAGGGTAGCTTCAAATTATTATATACGCTTTGTTTTTTGGTGCACTGGACGGACTGTTTACAGTTTGTCGGCAGAGATGGTGTTGATTCTCAATTGGGTCCGGCGAAAGAATGGATACAAGAGCAGGATGCTTCCATTCAACATCTCTGCTGCCTCCTTCATTTTTCGAGGCCTCTACTGGCCTTCTCTCCACAGCAGCCTCGTCTTCTCAGATTTTCAATAAAAGCAACTACTTCAACAAAGACAGTGGCCTAGTACTGCTTGACTCTTGGCACTCGTTGCTAAGTAAATAAATGCGCCTCGCACTAATTCCAACTTTCACATCGTGTCGCGGCTGTTCGTGGATATGATGTGGATTTTCTGTACTCCAGTACCGACTGTTCCGACTATTTACGCGTCCACTTAAATAAAAATACGCCTCATCGGTGAAAAATGTCAATTGCAGATCCAGCTCGTCATCATGCACATCAGCGCATGGGGCGTTCCCGAGCACGGGCGATGCGCCGTGTTACTTCCCGGCAAGCGAGGCGGCGCTGCCCCGGGCGATTTTTCCCGTGTGCGTGGACACGTCATAAATGATAGGCCCTGTACTATCTCTGACCAAAGATACAGCATATCGATCGAAAGATCGGCAATGGAAATAAAAAACGAAGCATTCCGGAAAAATGAAGTAATTGTTAAAATGAATCTTTTACCTCCACTTAACAGCGTAAATTTCTGAAAGTTTCACCAAAAATTATGAATTTAAAAAAAAATCATTTACGGTCGTATAGGTCATTTAATGAGCGGCATGACTTAGAATAAAACTGAAATACAGAATACAGCAGATACCGTCAAATCTATGGTAAAATTGATATCCTAAAACATAAATGTTGTTTTGTACGCAATTTGTGCGCAGTTTCTCAGTAAGTTAATCTCAATCAGTATCTCTGACGAAGTCTCCAGCATATCAGCCGAAAGCTTAGAAGCGCAAATAAGAAACGTGGCATTCCTAGTAAATAAAGTTATTGCTGATGTACATACTCTTGGGAATCATCATGTTATACTATATCTAATCAAACACTTCGCTCTTCGCAGTCCAAGCGAAGGCCACCTAACGAGAAAAAAATAACTAAAATTACGCAATCAGTGGGTATAGTGGTGAAGAAGGAATTAATTAACAATCTTGAAATCAATTTACATAGCCTCTGGATGAAGTGATTGAGAGTGCGCAGACAAGGATCTGGTTTCCAGCGTACAAAGTTTGTTTAGAGGAGAGAATAGTAGTTAAAACAAAGCCACAAGGAAAGGTCAAGAGGTCCTCCTGGCAATGAATAAGTTGTCGAGTCGAGAGCCACTCGGAGTAACGAATGGCTCCTCGACTTCCCAGGAAACAGAATCGGGCGGAGTAATCAACGGAATTTTCGAGGACTAGAGACCGGTCGGGGCATGGCGACGAAACTCAGCCCAAGCAATAATAAATAACGGCTTCTTCAGTCACTCGTACAACGCAAAATTCAAAATAGTTCGTAGACTTGTCTAGTTTGCCTACTGTGCTCAGCAGGAAACTGGAAAGTGCTCGCGGCGTTGCTTGGACATGAAAGTTCTTTGCTCCATCACCATCAACTTTGCACCACGTTTTCGAGACACGTGCAAAAAACAGAATAGCTTCCCGTATCAATTTTACTTAAGGAGTGTGATTGGTGAATGGGGATGGAAAAATACTTGTGCAAAGATCTGGATCAAAACTGTAGGTTTGTATAATAACGCATGCAAAAAATAATGAGGTAAAGGGGAAGAGGGATTGATTTTTGCAAAACACATATAGACCATTTTTCTCTTTGTTTTGAAGTATATGTGTACAAAGTTGCATTGAAATCGGATAAAAACTAGGGGTTTATATGAAGAACATATCCAAAAAATAAAGGGGGTAAAGGGGGAGAGGAGTTAGATTTTTGTAAACGAAATTTAGACAGTAGTTTTCTTTTTTTTTTTTTTAATAAAAATACTTGTGCCAAGTTCCATCGAAATAGGATAAAAATTGTGGGTTCGTATAATGAACGCATGAAAACAGTGAGGGGGTAAAGGCGGAGACGGAATTTTGCAAACCACACGTAGATAGCATTTTTCTCGTTATTTAAAGTATACGTGTACATAGTTGCATCGAAATCGGATAAAAACTAGAGTTTTATATAAAGGACATATCCAAAAAATAAAGGGATCAAGGGGGTAAAGGGAGGGAAGGGTTGAGGTTTTGTAAGCCAAATATAGACAGTATTTTTCTCTTTGTTTTAAAAAATTCTTTTGCGAAGTTTCATCGAAATCGGATAAAAACTGTGGGTTCGTATAATCAACGCATGCAAAAAATGAGAGGGTAAAGCCGGAGACGGGTTGGATTTTTGCAAACTACACGTAGATAGTATTATTCTCATTGTTTTAAAGTATATGTGTGGAAAGTTGCATCGAAATCGGATAAAACTATGAATTTATATAAAGTACATATCAAAAAAATAAAAGGGGTAAAGGGGGAGGGGATGTTGTGATTTTGTAAACAAAATGGAGACAGTGTTTCTCCTGTTGTTTTAAAGTACATATATTCAAAGTTTCAGCAAGATCGGATAAAAACCGGGGATTTGTGTGTCACCACTTTATTATTATAATTTTTTAAATTTCAAGTTGAAATTTCTCAGGCACTATTTGTCCGCCCGGAGCCAGTCCGAGGACAATAATAATAAATTTTATGTGGTTTCAGAACATCGCTATTCACTTTGCCCGATTTCCCTTTCGTTTTTTAGATATTTGCAAAAACATTGTACCGTTGCCCTTGAAAATTTTCCCGAAAGGAGGCAATGGGGGAGGGTTGGTTAGGAACGGAACTGGTCGCCATACCTCTCATACCACGCTACGTCCTTAGGGAGGGTACAACTAACCTTTGCAATAGGTTCAAGTTATTCTTTGGGATAAAATTTCGCAATGCTTGTGAACGATTGCATAAAGTCCGTAAACGTGCAGAACTTTCATTCCAGAGTCTCATGAAACAAACTTTCCTGGGACGAGGTATGTTATGTATGAAGCACGAGAGCTTGACGCTCCTTAATTTAGTCGTTCCAAGATGGTTGACAGGGCGGGAGCCCGTGGCTAATCGTGAATGGAAGTGGAGATTCGCGTGGCTAGCTTTTTCCCTCCAGACAATGGCAATCTTGACAGGCATAATAAATCACCTTCATCATTATTACCCTCGCAGTTACTATTTGCTTCAGCTATCTGCGCACGAAGGTACTTGACCAACAGATTAATATATGATGTCTCTCAAAACATTTAAAATACCATCATTTCAGCTATTTTTCTCGTAATTTTCTTTCCGTAGCTCCTTTATTCAATTATTATTCGCAAAAGTGTTCATTTCTCTTTCAACTATCTTAGTACCTTAAGATCTCTTATTGCGACGATATTCCCGTTATTTTTCGTTCTCCGCCTTCTTCCATCGACATTAATTACGAGCTTAGAAAACCCTTTCAGAGACTTTGCAGCTTATTACAGACCCCCTGAAGTGGTTAGTTCTTAATCCACAAATCCAGTTGCGTGTTCCATGGTGTGAGGTTATGCCAGAAATTACATATTCACGGCACACTCTTGACATTGTGAACCGAGGAATGAACAATTCCCGAAACGGAATGCCCTATGCCTCTTACATACCGCGTTTAGTCTGTTAATAATGTCGTGCGGCCATAATCACGACAGAAAACCTTTCACAAGACCCACGAGAGTACAAATGAAAACCCCGAAAGAACACGGAACGTTTATACGTCTCTTCTACGCTACTACTGCTATCTGTAGGGGAACCTGAGTCATCACGGGGTATCGAGGCGAAATGAAGATCGACGTTTTTCCGTGTCAGGGAGATATCGCCAACGGGCGGCAACAAGTAGAACTAGACCAACTTATTGTTGCTCAACTACGGCAGTCAACGAGCGTGGTGGCTGAACGGTTAACGTTCTGACCTGACATTCGGGAGGACGCGGGTTCGAATCCCAACCTACGCATCGAGATTTGGGTTTTCCATGGTTTCTCAAAACCGCTCTGCTTTCTTCAAAAAACCATGGCCGAATTCCTTCCCGTTACTTGTACCCAGTCCCATCCCGCCTCTAATGACCTTAGCCGTCGACGAGGCGTAAACAAAGAAACCAAAAAAAAAACAAAAAAAAAACTACGGTAGTCTGCTGCGGGCATGGGTGTTTAAGTGTTACGTCATATCCGTCCTGTGGTGTGTCTAATTAGCTGGAAAAATTCATCGAGCTGGCTGCATGGCCTAATAAGCCGAAAACAATGAGAATAAAAAACCTGACAGTTGGGTTGATCTTGTTTTCTCGAGCGTTAGTGTGCGAATATTTCGTTGTGTGATTTTCTTCTCCTGTACTGTAAGTTCTTATGATTTTATAACCAATGTATACTACGCATACTTGCTTACATTGCAATTATAATTATTACATGCTTGAGATGCGTTTAATTTTCTTTAGTTTGGTGTAGTTAATTGTTTGGTTAGGTATCTTTTTCGAGCGACCTTACCTCCTTAACCTGAATCTTGTTCCTGGGGCGGAATGGGAAAGCACTCAGTTCTGTCCCGCTCTTCGGATGCTCTTCGATGACAACAGGGCCTTTTCATTTAATGTTTCAACTGATATTCTAATGCCTATTCCAAAAGGTAAAGAAAGCACAAAAAGGACAAATCGGAAGAGGTGAAGACCGCTATCTAAACAGATTCCTCATACAAAAAAGAAAAAAAACCTTAGAGGCCGCTATCGAGGAAAAGAACTTTGTTAAAGAAGAGAAAGAAAGGATAAAACTATTTAAGAAAGAGAGTAATTAACAGTAGCAAAAAAAAAGTGGAAAGTTTTTTAAAAAAAAATGGAATAATAAGGAGTGAAGAGATAACCTAAAATTATCGAGAGTGATTTTAAGGATTGTTCTGAGTGTCATTGTTTGTATTGCGATGACTTTAACTCAAAGTCAGTTGAACGTTGAGTCGCTTGTTTCATGTGAAAAAAATGGACACACAATTCCTGTGCGGCAATAGACTGCGAAGACGACGAGGCGATCCTAATGTTTGAATTTTGTGAATTGGCTTAAGAAAAGGACACAATCGATGAAAATCTAAACCTTTATACTCACTTAATACTAAATAAATATACAGCAAACTTATTTTTTCTGCATTACTACCAATTTACAATTACTTTTCATATAAATAATTCCACGTTCTGCCCTATGCAGAAAGGGGCAAAATTTTCTCTTTTTGAAAGAGTAAAATATTGTTATTTTGTTTCCTCGCAATATTATTGTATTATTGGGATTATTACATTGTAATGTGTTCATAGACAAATTTGAAGCTCTCTTAATTACCCTTTGTATTTTTAAAACACATTTTTAACTTAGTACCCCGTTCTGGACCGCATTCCGCTATATTTGCATGTTCTTTCCCTTACTTTTGGCACCTCCGTGTATGAGCATTGAGTAAAACATTGCGCGGTGAAACAGGTGTCGTATATGTGTTGTAGCGAGATCAAAAAGAGGCTGTTAGCGTGTTCTCTGGTTTGCCAGTGTTTGTGCAGGTACCCCAGCCGTGTCGTCCCGTCCCATTCATCTCTGCGTCTCGCCTGGCGCCTGATGGTCGAGTTACCCGCACGCTACGGTGGCGTCAAATGTTGCGTTCTACTGTCACATACCTCAGCATTGTAAGGCAACACACAGGTGCGCAGGTATTCCAGCAGCCATTCCTTCTCGGTAATGGACTACTTTGTACTCAGGTGACACACTGCCTGGAGCTGAACAACATAGTTTCGTCGTTACCTTTACGTCTTATGTCTGTCGAGGTAGCTGGGTCTCTGACATTGCACATAGCAAGGAGTGGGTTAACGCTTTATTATCATTACTAGCCTCAAAGTCCGTCAAAAATGACGGGTTTAACGGAGTTTTTTGGCAATTAATCTCTTTGCAGTTGCTTAAATAAACAGAATTATTATAAAATAAAGCTCAATGTAATTTCTCGTCCCATATTCTGTAGCAAAAAGTTTCAGCTCTTAACTTGGTCCAGGTTACATTTCAGGTATGGACGCCGGCAGGATTACTTTAAGGGAGGTGCATCTGTTTTGTTTTTTTTAAAATACATTATATATAACACCTTTTAAATAAGATTACTGAATTTATTGAAAAGGTGGTGAACAGATTTGAACAACAACCTAGGCGCCTTAAGTTATTGATTGTTAAACAGTGAATTTAATAATAAAATTTTTGTTCTGTGTATTTTCTTTCATAGCATCCCCCTCCTGGCGCCCATGGGTCCAGGTTACAATATCCGCTAATATTGCAGCTAGAAAAACAATGACACGCGAGTTAATATATTCCGCGTAACGATTGTCAATGTCATCATGCATTGCTATATAAACTTGATTCAAAATCTTCATGGGTTCTTACGCCTTTCTTTTTTATTATCTGCGATGAAGACCAATGTTTTAACGGCTGACACAGCTTACAAGCGGCTGAAGTAGTAACCCCAGTGCAAACGAAGGAAGCTAGAAAAATATAAATCTTAACAACTTACAGGCCGGGATGCTTCCTTCAAAATGCCATGGCCGAATTCCTTCCCGTTCCTTGTACCCAGTCCCATCCCGCCTCTAATGACCTCGACGTCGACGATGCGTAAAGCCATAAGTGAAAAAATCTACGTATGCACGTAATATTATTTTTAATTGTGGTTTAGGCCGCATTGTTTGCGATCAATTTGGAAATTCTTTCATTCAAACCAAGTAATGATTTCGATAAAAAAAAGCAACTTATAATAACAATTAATATACCAATTTAAACGAAATACATACTTTTCTTTCAATTTTCTGGCAATTCATTTCTTATCAATTGCTTAACTAACAAGAATTGTTATAAAATGAAGCTCGATGTAATTCCTCGTGCCTTTCGACGTAACAAAAGGTTTCCGTTTCCATTCAAGTCCAGGTTGCATTTCATCCTAACCACATACTGCATTAAACTTGCTGCCAGAGAAACAATACTTCAATTATATGCATATTAATACGTGTACTGTATCACATTTTAGTGGCAATAATGAATCGCGATATAAGCATTATCCAAAATTTTCACTGGGTTTTTTTTTTTTTTTTTTTTTTTTGTTATCTGTGATTCAGATCAATATTACAACGTTTGAATGGCTAATGTAGTTACATACGACTGAAATATGTCGTCAGTGAAAGCAAAGTAAAGTACCATTAATCTAAACAACTTACGTCATGCCATGTAATGTGAGATTTAATTGAAGTCCAGGCAATACAAATTTTGATCAGTGTGGAACTACCTTCGTTCAAACGAAGTAACGATTTAAGCAACAGGACACTCACAAAAACAATTTAAATTGTTCAAAAAAATTAATTTATTCATGCCCTCTGCTTTAACATCAAGTGCCGGTTGTAATAGCAATCTAATCAAAACTGCCGCTAACATTGATAATAAAAAATTATACTTTTTTAACTTACATATCTATTCTCAAATATTTTAACAATTACTTTTACTTAAAACGAATATTAAATAAATATAAGCAACTATTAATTTTATGTCGATTTAAATGGAATGCGTACTTTTCTTTCAGTATTTTGACAAGTAATTTATTCGCGGATGCTTAGCTAAGAAGCAATGTTATTAAATAACTTGTATAACCTAGAACAACCTCTCTGATCGTAAGTTGGACAAAGAAGGCGAAAAGCGTGACGTCATACCGCGACGCCATAGTGTGACGTCACCGCATGACAGAACCTTATTGGTCAAATAAGCGTCTTATAAGAATAAGTTATTTGCGAATGGATCCTATCGGATCTCTTCACGGTTTGTAATTAAGAATTTGTCTAATGTTTACAATGAGCAATTCGCATCAGCGATTCTGAGTTCCTGGAGTAATGAGGAGGAGGTTAAGTGTTGCTATTGGCATTGTTTTAGAAACAAGGAACACTGAACCGCGGTACGTGCCGGTAACAATTAATAGGGTTGTTTAATAATACATGGTGATTCATGAGGCATGGCAAAAATTGAAGTAGGTGGTAGTATGAACGATACTGAGTGAAAAAGTTATCATAAACATGCGTTCGATTTCCATTAGTTTTGGCGATACAGGTACTGGAATGTCATGCATAAAATAAACCTTAGAAAATGATCAAGAGCTCACAAATAACATATTGAAGTACTTTATTCATGCAAAAACACACACATATTTTGCGATTAACAATTAGCCATCGACAAAATTCGAATCGTCGAGCAACTACAGTCTTCTTCTTCTCTCACTCTTTTTTTTTTTTTTTTTTTTTAGATTCGCGCGCATCGGGACTATACATATCGACTTCAAGCAGCTGATAAATTGCTTCAATTTGTGTATTGAAGTTGATGGTGGGATTTCCGAACATATAATTTAAACTGTCGCAAAATATGCATGTGTTTCTGCATGAATAAAGTACTTCAATAAGTTGTCTGTTTTTGAGGTTTGTTTTACGCATAACACTCCAGCACCTACCTGTATCTCCAAATGAACGGAAATCTGACACATGTTTGTATGAACTTTTTATTCAGTGTTGTTCATACCATCACCTCTTTCAATATTTACCATTCCTCATGAATCACCATATATACGCATACCTAAAACATTAGGTTCATACGAGTTTGTGTTTCGTAGAATTATTGTGTCATTTTACTGCTCCTTGGATGTCAAAATTTGAGAATTCCTGACCTCATGAATCACACATTACAGAAACAAAAATACACTTCTCATACAGAAAACAAGTTACACGTTTCAGAGACAGATGCCAACACAAATATTCCTTCCATGGGGTTAAATGCTCCGCATCGTTCTAACCATGTTGGGACTTCCCCGTTTCTCTTGATTGACACTAAGCTGCCAGAGTTGTTACGCAGTTGGTGTTCACGAGAAAAAAAAAAAAATACGTTTCATTTGTCGATAATGACCTATGTTGCTGACGGTGTTGGATTAATGCATTCGTTAAAATAATACATTAACAAAACATGTAACTAAGTATTGTTCGTTTTAAGCAAATTTATTTGAGTTGAGTCGCTTCAGTTAAGTTGAAAAATGTCGCACATTGCTCTTACGCCTGATTCAAAATTCTTTTGCGATGTTCATAAAATACAACGTACTTTATTACAAACGCGAGAAGCTGTCAGATCACGTGTGATGGGTAAGCGGTAACTCTCAGTCCTGGAGTTCGGTAGGACGCAGGTTCGAATCCCCCGGCATTCCAAATTTCGGTTTATGATGGTATCGTGAAATCACTCCACACGAATGCCGGGATATTTCCTTAAAAGGCCATGGACGCATTCCTTCCCGTTCACTGTCCCCATCCTCTTCTGGCTCTAATCATCTAGACGTCGACACCCCGTAAAACGCGAAGAGAATATCAGCCTTATTTTATTCATAGTAATCCAAATTTATTTATTAGTCGAATGATGAATGTACAAACTTTTTATAAAATATACGAAAAGGTGTGGACAAATGTGTAAATCACAGACAAATGTGCACATCACAGTCGTGTATAATCTTGTATCTCTAGATCCTGTGTTTTGGTCCTTCTATTGCACTGATCGACGCATCGTGAAATTCCGCTATTGTTCCTTCCTAGGCTCGGAGACCATGTAGTGGTTTTTCTGTACGGTGGCTCCACAGTCACAATTTACAGAATCTACTCAGTCCCATTCGTGTAACAACTGCATTGTCCTGTTCGAACCGATTGATGACTCCCCATTGCCGTCAGGGGAGATCGAATCCTTGTTACCGAACTGAAGGGTCTTCACCTAGATGTTTATTGGTTACCGATGACTGCTCCTATTGAGATATCCAGAGCTTGTTGATGTTGAAAGAGGACTCTGTGAGGTTGATTGCTGTCCGCCACTGCGGTTTCCTTGATTCCAAGCGTTGGTGTTTTGCTTCTGTAATATATCTGTGTGTGGCTAGCTGAGGATTACGAACGCAATTCATATTAAAGAGCTTTATCAGTAAAAATAATTTTGTAGTGAGTGAAGGTTAGGAGCAAATCGATTGAGTCAATGTACAGTTACCTTCCAGGACCTCTAAAATGTTATAAAAAAAATATCTGTAAATGATTTAAACCTGTATGGAATTTTCAAGTGATACACAATTAACTCGAATATGATATACAGTGCCTGCTTAATCTTTTGTCGTACAAGAAACAATGAAATTATTATGCGGTAGCTGACACCGAAAAAAAAAATACTAAAGGACGGAGGTTAAGCTGGCGGACCGGGTCCAAGGCCTAACTAATGCTGATGACGCCGCTCTCACTTTGCTCGAAACATCAATCATCGCGTTGTTCCGAGGAACCCGTCCCAACGTGGGATAAGAGCGGTCATTAATTCGTTGTCTTCTGGAAAGGAACTGAGAAATCTTGCGCTTCAGATACCAGAGACTGCTGGAGCAGTGCCAAGCTTCAGCTTCAAGGAAATATTTTCGACACACACGCTTACACAATGCGTAACACTGTTACTGCGAAAATACGACTATGTTTACTCCGGGACCAGTCTCTCACAAAGGATATCATCTTAGAATCAAAGGGAACGAGAAATATGAATCACTAGTTGTTACTTTGTACGCGTGGACTTTTATTGCTAGAATCGGATATAGAAACCTGTAGTTACGAAAAAGGTGTCGAAAAAACTGACTGCGAGAGAAGCATAGCATGAGTGACCAATATAAAATTAGAGAGATTTACACTGTTATCTGTCTATCTGTTGTTGTTCGGTTAGTTTAAAATTTAATAACAAAATATGTCATTTATCTCCAAAAAAGTACCCTATGTCGTTGCTACTGATACGTATTATTTCTTTGTCAAATTTCATCAAGATCGGTTAAGCCTTTTAGTCGTGAAAGTGTAACAAACAGAAAGAATTAGTTTCGCTTTTATAATACTAGCTAAAATCACGGCTTTGTGGTGGCTCGAGTAGTTTTGTTATATGAAATATTATATATAACTAAAGAAATTAATAAGTAATCATAAGAATTTTAATATTTAAACTTCACAAACTAACATAAAAAACCGTGGTATTAGTTTGTTGACACATAATAATTACGCAAATTTGTAATAAGACACAATCTTTATATATAAAGATGAATGTATGTTTGTTTGTTTGTTTGTTTGTTTGTTTGTTTGTTCTTCATACAAATCCACAGTTTTTATCCGTTCTCGATGAAACTTTGCACACTTATCCTTTGAAACAACGAGAAAAATACTGTCTACATTTGGTTGAAAAATTATCTGTATAAATAACACATTTGTCTCATAACTTCGAAATACGGCGGTAGACTGACACGTTGGATGTGGACGACTCCGTACCGAGTTTTCACGTAGTGGCCTGGCAGCTGAGTGGCTAAAGCGCTGGCTTACGAACGTCGTGATCTCCGGTTCAAATCTCCGTCGGGGATAAGATTTTTAAAAATTGTTTTTCATCGTAGGAGTCAGGCCTGGGCCGTAGGTTATTCGGATTGAATGTTAAACCGTAGATATTAGAAAATTAGGGGTGCAATGCGAGGCAAATCGTAGGTATTCTTGCAATGTTGTGGGTGTATACTTTTTTACGTTATAATGATCCCTCAGGTTTTGTTCGCAGTCATTGTGTAAGTGTGAACCACAGTAATATTATTATAATTAGGGATGTAAGTCTCTGTCTTTTTGATACGTTATGACGACCAAATGGCTATATCGTTGTGATGGAATTTTATAAGGAAATCTGTATGAAGGGCACAGGATATTTTTTCCAGTATGATTAACAGATGTAGTCACGAAATTTTGAGACCTTATCGAATGGTGACAGAAATATGTTGGCAATTGATTCTCATAACTTGGAAATACGGCGATAGACAGACACGTTGGATATGCACGTCTTCAGACCGTGTTTCCGTGTAGTGAGCTGGAAGCTCAGTGGCTAAAGAGCTTGCTTACGAACGTCGTGGTCTCCGGTTGAAATCTCCGTGGAGGCTAAGTTTTTAAAAATGTTTTTTCATCGTAAGAGTCAGGCCTGGGTCGTTGGTTATTCGGATTGAATGTTAAACTGTAGATATTAGAAAGTTAGGGGCGCAATGCGAGGCAAATCGAAGGTAGTCTTGCAATGTTATAGGTGTACACTTTTCTATGTTATAATGATCCATCAGGTGTTGTTTACAGTCAGTATGTGAGTGTGAACCACAGTAATATTATTATAAATACGGAAGTAAGTCTCTGTCTTTTTGTTACGTTTTGACGACTAAATGGCTATATCGTTGTGATGTAATTTTATAAGGAAATGTGTATGAAGGGCACAGGTTATTTTTTCCAGTTTGATTAACAGTTGTAGTTACGAAATTTTGAGATCTTATCGAATAGTGACAGAAATATGTTGGAAATTAATTCTCTTCAAGAGGCAGGTTCGACTGTAGAATGATATAGTGATAGCTTTCCTGTCATATTATGCCGACTCGATATTGTTTGGGACTAATCCTTAGTTACCAACAACTTACTATATTTAATTCTGGCAAAAAAAAATCTAAATCCACGCGTACGAAGTCGCGGGTACGAGGCTAGTCTTTAAATATTTAAAAAAATCAATTTATTTGATTTGGTTTTAATCAGATAGAAAATTTCTCATTCGAGTTTCTTCCTGTTTTCTACATTTTAACATACTTGACTGGCTTTGGTTGATTGTCGAGTATGTCTAAATAGTGAGACTCTATCAGACATTGTAATGGCCGGTCGATGGAGAAATAATTATCCCTCAATACTAGGCATTTGAGTTGAGAGGGGAACAAACAAAAAAGACGGTATACTTTTATGAACATATGGTGATGAAAACATCTTTCGTTGAGTCACTTTACCAACACAAATTAGTAGACATTTTAATCAGTGGCTCGGTGATCTTACTAGAAGAGATCTTCAGTGTGTAAATCGCTGTCGTAGAACTAACAAGTCTGGTAAATAGTACGTCACCTCTGGTTTCTCGCCCTAAAGCAATTCTGCATGGCGGGCCTCCATTTGAGAGAAATCGGTGATTAAAAAGTATAAAAATTATGTTTTAATTACTAATATCTGTTCGAAAGACCGTTTGTTAATAACATTGGTGTAATCGTGCATGTTGAGGTGCTGTGTTCTTGAACGCGGGATCCTAAATTCGATACCACGACCCGCGAAATATTTATTTTTCTGTTTGTATTTTTTTATTGTTGTTCGATCTTGTAGCATTACAAATTTGTTTTGAAACATTTTCTCCAAATTATTTATTTTCCTTTGGATGATGTTAATCATAAAAATATTTGAAACTAAAATTACGTGCACACCAGGAACATTTTCTAAAGGATATCCTTCCACATCCACATCATCATCATCCTCAACAGTTTCCAGCCTCTGGTTGGATCTGCTTCATGCACAAGCCTCTCCCTTTCCTTCTTTCATCCCACCACCTCTCTGTCACCACTTTGTTCCAGTCTGCTCCTCTCTCCCGTACACACTCCACTACTCCTTTCAGTCATCCATCTCTTGGTCTTCCTCTGGGTCGTTTACCATGCATCTTAATTTCGTGGATTTTTCTTGGGATTCTCTGAACCTCCATTCTCTTTACATGTCCATAGCATCTCAGTCTGGTCCTCTCTACCCTTTCCTGTAGGGGTTCCTCTTTTTTGGTGCATCTAATCACTTCATTCCTTATTCTGTCCATTTTAGTAACTCCCATTCTACCTCTTAAAAACTTCATTTTGCTTGCTTGTACTCTGCTGATGTCCCGCTTTTTCACTGTCCATGTTTCAGCAGCATAAGTCATAATAGGCACATAGTATGTATGATAGATTCTCTGTGGCACATCTTTATTCCATATCAGGCTTCTACTGCTCCTTAGAAATGCCTCTGCTTGTCTTCCTCTTTCACTTATCTCGCCTTCATTTCCTCCACATTCCTCTAATACACTCCCCAAGTACTTGAACCTGTTTACCTTCTTTAGTTGTTCCCTTGCCATCACAATTCCCTGGGTTATCCTATTCTTCTTTCTGGTTGTTACCATGTACTCACATTTCTTTACATTAAATTTCAGTCCATATTCCTCCACACTCTCTGTCCATACATCCAAATGCTGCTGCACTTCCTGTTCATCTCCTCCCCAGATCATCAGATCGTCCGCAAAAGCCATCACCTTCATGTTTTCCTCTCCCATCCTCGCTGCCACCTTCTGCATTATTTCAGCCATGATTACATTGAAGTCTAGTGGTGATAGGGCACTTCCTTGTTTTAGTCCATTCCTTTGTTCCAACCACTCTGTTCTTCCTTCCACTATATTCACATAGCTCAAACTTCCTTGGTACTGTTCCGTCACTCTGCTGATCGTCTCTTTGGGAACTCCTCTCTTCTCCAAGGCCTTCCATACCTTACTCCTGTGTACACAATCAATGCTTTCTCAATATCGAGAAATACCAACAGTGGATCCTTTCCACATTCATAATGTTTTTCCTGCAGCTGTCTCATAGCAAATATCAGATCTATTGTCGATCTCCATGATGTGAACCCATAATGCTCTTCCCTTACACCTTTTTCCACCATGTCACGTATCCTTTTTTCAATGATCTTCTCATACACTTTGGCACAGTGGCACATCAATGTAATACCTCTATAGTTTTTAAACTCATTCCTGCTCCCTTTTTTTAATATAAGAATAATTATGCCTTTTTCCAATCTTCAGGAGTTGTGCCCTGATTACATACCTTTCTCATCACACGGTATAGCTACCGCTTTCCTACTACTCCTGCTGTCTTTATCATTTCCACGCTCACTTCATCGATGCCTGATGTCTTTCCACCTTTCAGCTTACTCAGAGCTGTTTCCACTTCTTCCGAAGTTAGATCCTTCTCTTTCTCTCTTACATAGCTGTTGTTTTCATGCTTCTGAACAACTGTATCATCCTTTTGACCAATCTGGGTTCAGTAAGGCTTCAAAATACTCCTTCCAGGTCCTTTTAGTCTTTCTGAGCTGTTTATTTTACACATACAGTACATGTTATTGATGTAGTAAATAAAATTTCTACTGTGTGACTAATAAGGCGGGAAAAGTCTTTTTGCCGATGATTCTATTATTTATCGAGGAATGAGAACCTAGGACTACTGAGCTTGGTTAATACAAGACGATATTATGAAAATAATCACGTGGTGCAAAGACTGGCAGTTGGAATTCTAGGTCTTAGTTTGAAACGGTGTTCACCGGAAGCTAAATTGATTACATACAAAGCTCTGGTGCGTTCTCATTTAGAATATTGTTGTTCTGTTTGGGGTCCCCCATCAAAAATGGTTAATGGAGGTTTGGAGAAAGTGCAAAGAAGAGCCGCCCGATTCATGACAGGTATGTATGGTATAGCTGGAGGGAAAGCGTAAGTGCAATGTTGAAGGAGTTAGGTTGGGAAGACCTGGAACACGGAAGGCGTTGCTCTCGACAGAAGCTAATCGAAAAATTCACGACTGATTTATTTCGGAATGGCAGCAAATACATATTACTACCAGCAACATGAGAATAAGACAAGAGAAATTAAGGCCAGAACCGTTTCATTTCTATACTCATTTTTTCCAGTAGCGATTAGGGAGTGGAATAGGAAGGATTTATCGAGTGAGGAAACTTAGAATCCGACAGGAGAAAGTCTCGATAAACCGTTTCGGTCATCCTGATATGGGTTTTCCATGATTTTCCCAGATCGCTCCAGGCGAATGCCGGGATGGTTCCTCAAAATAGCCCATGGGCGTCTCCTGCCATATCCCGTATATCCCTTCCAAACGATTACAGATTACACATCCGCCACCCACTTTTAGTGAATCGCGGAGTAATAATAACAATACCAATAATAATAATTATAAATAATTCCGACCTTACCTTCTACTTCTAACCGCTGTAGCATAGTAGCTAGATCCTGGGGTTCTATTTACTGAGTAACCTTAGTGAATCTCTGTAGTAAATTCTATAAACGTTGAGTCTCCTTGTTATATCAGATTCCGGTGGTAGGCGATTACCGTGGAGGGTGCATAAGTTGGAGTGGTATGCCGTTTCCTTCCCCATTGTGTGTCCGTATGTGTTATTGTAGCTGTCGCTGTCTACAACAGCGTGTGTGTTCAATGTAGACTGTTGTGGATGAGAGATGAAAGACGGGAGAGGGTGAAACGCGGTGCCAGCGCATTCAGGCCTACTCTTCCGAAAGACACCTTACGATCCGCCAGGCTAATCGTCCCCATCCAACGGATGAATCACCATCAACAGTGTCGTATGCACTCACTCGATACGCAAAGCGGAGAGGCTTAACACAGGATCTTGGAGCACAATCTGGTGATTAGCAATCGTGCACCACTACCTGTTCTGGCTCAAGTTTTAACGAATATTTCTTGTATGAAGAGACCGATGTCTGTATATAAGCACGATAGCTCCCTATAAAGTAACAGATATACTTCAAATTTTACAAACCAAACCCTGTGGGTAAAATACAGGTCAAGTTTGTAAATCACGGTGATCTGATCAAGGGACCTTTGATCCTTTTCTAAATCTATGTTATTGTACACGCTGACGTCACACACCCGGCCTTCGTTGGCAGATTAACAGCGGCCAGAGCGTCACGACGAAATGGAGACTATGAGGAAACGAATTGCTGGAATACTTTCATTAAGTACGATTTTGGTATCACTTGATTTTAAATTAAGCACGTCCATTTAATTAAAAACATCTGGAGAAACCTGGAATGAAATCGTATATTACCATTCAAAGATGTCCTTGCCATTGTCGCCATTTTTCAATGACTGCTGTCACACTATACTCCGGCATCCATAGGTATTTCCACTGAGCATCAGACTTGAAGTTATGACTGTTAAAAGGGGAATAAAAACGTGGGCAATTCTTTTATCACACAGAAAAGTCATTACTTGATAGAAAAGCGCAGATAACATTTAAAGATGAAAAGATAAGGTTCCAAGAAAAATCTAAAATAAAGTCAAAACCCACCATCTCGGAAGAGGAGAGAAAAAAGGGTCCGAGAGGATGAAGAAATACTGGTCGTAATGGAAGGAACAGCATGCAAAGAAGTGACTGATTCTTCGTACCCCAAAGAGGGTGAAACGAAAGAAGAAGAAGACACTAAATTTGATTTGAAATTATAAGTTCGAATTTTAGCAAGATTAGATCAGTCTCACGCGATCTTTGACCCTAGGAACAGGAACTATTGTAGACCAGCGACCATATTTTTTTTTAAAAAAAGTATTAGGGAGCGTCCATTAATTACGTGAGTTGAAATAGGGGAGGGGGAATCTCACGTCGCCTTTTTAATTCCTTGAAGAACAGAAGGAGCAGGGGGCTCGAATTTCCGAAGAAACGCTTCAAGTAATTAAAGGGTGCCCCGTTATGAGTTTACACCTAGTATTATACAAGGTGTCCCAGAATTATCTTTACAACTTTGACATTGAACAAATTATGTTTGGAACGAGATATCACAATGCAGTATTTTGCATTTTGAAGAGTATCTCTCAAAGTTTTGTTTCTGTCTCTAGAACACTTCTTTGGAGCATCCCTTGATCAATTGTCGTAATAGCTGCAGAAATCCTCTGCCTGAGATCTGCCAAATTTCTAACCGGGGTTTGATACACGATGACTTTCACATATCCCCAAAGAAAGAAATCCAAGGGGGTTATGTCAGGTGAACGAGGCGGCCAGTCAATTGGACCCCGACCAGGAAATTGTTTATCTAGAAAATTACGGACATCATGAGCCCAATGCGGAGGTGTTGGAAGATTACTGTTGGTTGAAGGACTTCCAGTTGGGGAACAACAAATTTTGTTAGCCTTTGATTGTCTTCTCAGCAAAGAAGAAGGGGCCAATGATTTGGTTGTGCATAACACCGCACAACACATTAACCATTGGGCTGTCGCTCTCTCTCTCTCTCTCTCTCTCTAAATGCATGCAGAGGTTCAGAACCCCAAATTTGAATGCCGTGCCTGTTAGGTAACCCTTGTCTCTATAAACCAGAAAACACACTGAGCTTTTTCCTGTGGGGTGTACATTTTCAATAAATGTGTTGTAACTACCTACATGTCACCAAAATGCACCTGAAATGAAACAGAAAAAAAACTTTGAGAGATTGTAATATGCAAAAAACTGCATTGTGATATCTCGTTCCAAACATAATTTATTCAATGTTAAAGTTGTAAAGATAATTCTGGGACACCCTGTATTAAGAAACGGATAGTGGATAAGAATCGCCGTTGTCTTGGGAGGAGCCAACGCGCCAGTGTGGTTCAGTGCGCTTAGGCGTCGCACCCGCACAGTGGATGGGGGAGGTGCAACGGACCAGGCACGAGCCCAGGACTCCCACGTACCCTGACTGCGGTTTTTAGGCGGTTCTCCGCAGTCATCAAGGCGAATGTCGGGAAGGTTGTAACGATACCATCGAACTAACACAGATGGAGAGGAGTATCTGTGAGTGGGGATATCTTTGACGGAGTCTAAACAATATGGCGACAGTCTACAGTACGCGGCAATACCGTGTGGACCTAATGGCGGGAGTTGCCGACTGTTGAGGACAATACCGCGGGACCGATAATCTAAAAGTGTTCGTAACGGTGCAACTAACGTGTACTGTAATTTCAAGTATTATTCGGAGTGTCCAGTGTATGCGGACGAGGACGGTGCTCCGAACTTTCTAATTATTGTGATAGCGGCACCACATACTATTTTCGCCTACTCGGTTCGAATCCTGCAAACTTTGGTGATAGAAGTTCGATTACACGGGTCACTGTAACTGGTGGATACTTCGGCGGTGTATTTTCGTGTTTCTCCAGATAATAAAGTTGTGTGTTGAATGCAAACTTTTGTGATTTGTGTGGTAGTAATTCCTACTCATTTTAGTAGTATAGCTGCCACCATGTGCTGCTTCAAGTGATTAGTTTTGTGAATAATTTTAATTCTTAGTATTAGTTGTGGAATCCCCACTGGCGACCGGACAAAATTGAACCTGTAGTAATAGGAACATTTAATCACGAACTTAAACACGCCGCATTGAATCGTGTAATACTCCTTTATAATAATTTGTATTACTCTTCTTAAATTAGCCAATTATAATAATCCGTTCGTAACTCATTTATCTTTCTACCTAATTGTTTCGTAATTAAAGTCCACAGGTTTTTAGACGGTTTGGCCTTTAAATACCGTCGTTCAACCCACGTACGCGGACAGAGGAGCTACTCAGTTCCATTCAAAGGTTCTTACTATCCAAATAAGACGTCTTAATTTCATACAATAAATAATTTGCTATTTTATTGATTAAAGCCCGATTGCTGCTCTTAACAACTTTATTTTTACACGAGGCACAAAACTACAATTGAAAATACACTCGTTCTGTATATTAAGAAACAATTACTGATTCATCTGGCATAATACAAAATATTAGATCGCCGCCACAAGTTTGGCGCACGACCTCTCACACCCGTTCACGGCCAGAGACACTCCACACCTCTGCACACACTCAAAACCATAGATGTTAGCATCACTTATACTACCCTTTTTTACATGCTTAGTATCGTCTGTGATTTCGGTGATCATAAATACAATTGCTTACAATGCATATTCATACATTTATTTTAATATTATAATATATATACATCTAAATATATATTCGGGGATAGTGGATATGCTACAATCGTTTCACCAGGACTCAGAATAATGGCTAATACGCGAGGTGTCTTGCAAGGTCCTCATAAACTAGACGTTACACAAACAAAAATACACTTATTACACACAGAACATAATTACACCCTTCGCAGATAGATGGCAACACTTCATTTCACCCTTTAGTACCTGGCAGTGGGTATAAAAAGCTTGGCGTCAGCAAGGGCATGAGGGCGTAAAACCATAGCTCCAAATTTGACCACGCTCACTCCAGAATGTTTGGAAAAGATGTTGAAGAAGAACAAGTTCACGGAAGAGTCGTTTCTGAAAGCCGTTACGAACATGTCTGACACTAGGGATTGTTTGGCCTGGGGAGTGTCTGTCTCATAGACGGCGTACTTGCGGCTTGAATTTACTGTCTGACACGCGTGAGGCCCAGTTTCATTTACGACTGTAACAAAACACTGCAGTACTCGTTTGACCATTGTATGTGGGTCGCCGTGACAGGGCAGATAAGGTCGGGAAATACAGCGCTGCACTGCAGTCTATGTCTATTGAACCTACCCACGTGCCGTTAGAAACCAGAATGCTCCGAGAATACTAAGCCGTTCACAGACTGCCCAGTACGGTTCTACGATTTGTATGATGACGCCTAAAATAAAAGCCGAAGCCGTTTTCTGACTAGTTACATTAATTCCTATTATTATTATTATTACAGCTTTATCAATCCTTATTTCAGGATATAGCCTCTTTAAGCCAAATGTGCTATATATTACAATTTAAGTCTAGATAGTTTTGTTGTAGTTGGTTGATCGATGTTGAGCATCTCTCTTCCAGTTCACGCCTGTAACTCGACATATCCCAGCGATCCGAGGGTCTTCCTCTTGCTCTTTGCAGGTTCCTTGATATTACACGTAGTGTTTTCAATCCCGCAAGATCCCGCGGGATTGGCGCTAATAGTTTTTCAACGCATATTTTTAAAACATAGTTACTTAAAGTGTTAACAAATTAAATAATAAACGTCTGTTAATTAAATTAATAAATCAATGTTAATGTTAAGTGATAAAAATTAACAGTTAACAATATTTTAATTGGCAAAATGACATTAAATTTTTTTAGCTTCTTTTAAGAATATTTCGAGGTTTACATTTTTTAATAAAAATCTAAAGAAATTTTTAAATAAATAACCAAAAATTCAAAATATACAGTCTTAGGTCATATTATGTAATGTATTTTACAATAATTCATATCATTTTTTAAACATAATATGCAAAATGGCCAAATTACCTAATTCTAAATAAACGATCTGTAACACCGATAGAAAGCATTCTATTTGAAAAATTGAAGTGAATACACTCTGTAATGTGTAGACATGGCTCTGAACAAGATCTCATAACTTTTTGTCATTGCACAAGCATGAGACTGGTCTGTTTTTACAAGAATTGTTTTTGTGTGATTCGTTATTATGTCTCCCGACTTCTTGATTGATCTTATAGTTGATTCATTGTTATTAAAAGAAACTACTCACCAAGACATAAAGTCAAGTATTTCAGTTTTAGTTTAAGTGGCGTAACGACTTTTTTAGAGTGAAAATTAGTTTTTAATGTAATAAAAGAGACTTTCTCGGCATATAATGAAGTCTTCACGGGTGTATCACCTGATCACTTTGTAAAAACACGAAATTTCACACGTGAGGAAGACGGCGGAGGCATGGTGTTTTTACAACACAATTTGAAGATACACCCGTGAGTACTTGATTATAACCTTTGTTGCCTTTAGTCAAAATAATAACAAGGAGTTGAAAGAACGCAAGCTATTCACTCAAAAATAATGTATTGTGGCGATTGACCAAATCATCGCAAGAGAGATTAATCGAAAGTCATAGCGGCACATGTAAGCAGGCGGCTTTCGTCAAAGAACATGCATTGAGGCAGCGGTCGAAACAACAAAAATGTCTTTTAATAGCTGCTAATATCAACGAATAATAAAATTTTCAGCCGAAAAATCAGAAAGTTGTCACAATTACTTTATCTGCAAATACAGAAAATGGGAATAATGAAACCGTGAATAAAAAGCTTTAACTATGCAGTTCAGAAGAACGTGTGCGACACATAAAAAATACTTATTGCATAGTTAGAAATCGTACTAAATGCGCAACATAACTCAAATTATAGAAACGTGTACTCAAAACAAACGTAAGTTTTAATGAATGCTAAAGCGGATCTATTTACTTACAAATGATGAAGGTTGGCAAAAACAAACGTTTGTTCACACGAGTGAAATGCCAGCTGCAAGGGCACAGGCAAACAGTGCAATACATCCGATAAAGGCCGATATGGTAGTGATGCTCGATATACATCGATGTATCAAAAACATCGATGTTTACTATTCGATGCATCGCTTACTTTAGATGTTTAACGATGCAGCGATGTATTTCATTCGATACATCGAAAGAACGCAGGCGTTTTTTTTCCGATGCGAAACGATTAGTGTTAAAGCAAAACAAAAAACAGGAAATTATATCGCTATACGTTATTTTTGTCATTTGAAAAACCACATTTTTTTCTTTTAACTTGACGTCTTTGCAGCATTAATAAAATCAAAGCTCCCTAATGTTGAACACCTCACGTTGACTAGCGATATATAGTCATATATGTAGATGTGCAGCTTTTTGCGTATCACAGCGCATTTTGGTCTAGACACGGTGTTCGAATCAATGACATTGGGAATTTATTAACTCGATGAAGATCGTAAATCGGAATATATTACACACATGCTCCTTAAAAACTGCAACGATTTGAGATTTGACACGGACAAACTCTCTACAGTCGTTGCTGATAACGCCCAGAATATGGAAAGAGCTATTGGAATTTGCATTTGGAAAGAAGAAGCACATCCCTTGTTTCTCTCACAAACTAAATTTAGTTGCTCAAAATATACTCAAATGTCCTGAATTAAAAAATATATTTTCTAAAAGAAAAAGCTGCGTGGCTAGCGACGATTTTAGAAAGTTAGCGCTGAAACAAAGTTAATACAAGACGTGCCAACACAATGGAATAGCACATATATTATTAAAAGATTTTTGGAGCTTAAACATGCTGTAAATGACATATTGATTTGCTACAAAACAGCACCTCCAATTTTGACTGGTTTGGAATTAAATATACCATCTATTTGAAGATGTAACTAAATAAAATTAATATCTTGGGATAAATATTGTACCAACAGTACCTTAAGAGCACTGCATACTTTCGAAACTCCCCTTAGTTAAGGAAGTACATAAACTCATCCTGAAAGAAATCAACAAACAGATGGGTGCTATCGAATAAGTTTCGTCTTTAGCTATCGCGACCTTATTGGACCCATGGTTAAAAAAACAAACACATTTTAAAAACCCGATGGCTTGCGCAAATGCAGTTCAAAATATCAAAGGTATGATGATCAAACAGGAACGAAGAATGTGATTTTGATGAAGTGTCTGTCTGTTCGAGGACCCGGCTTAGTGAAAATCCGTTAGAAGTATTGGTCGATTATAAATAATAGTTTGCAAAATTGTACAAAATAAGCGTTGCCGGGTCAGCTAGTAGTTTATAAATGTTTAACTGTTAAATTTTAACTCAGTTCCATCAGAAATACCTTTTTTTCAAATCTCCAAAAGTTTTAAATCAACAGCGTAAGGAAAGCGGATTAATAAAATCTTATTTATGCAATGTTTAGAGGAAAAATATCAATATTTCTAAATTCGAATAAGATTACAATCTCAATACTGCCTCTCTTCCAGCGTTCCCTCGCTTACCTTGTATTATATCTATCTGTTAGGATTTCTAACTTAGAAAACCCAGGTATTCCA
Source organism: Vandiemenella viatica (assembly GCA_031002005.1). NCBI lineage: Eukaryota > Metazoa > Arthropoda > Insecta > Orthoptera > Morabidae > Vandiemenella > Vandiemenella viatica. The sequence goes on from JARYHS010011408.1 coordinate 193,577,255, forward strand.
AAAGTGCCTTTGTAAAATACTAATTAAAATATGTTTCAAATAAATGTCTCATTTTTCTACAATAATTAGATTTATTAACTGATTATATATGTATGCCGATTTTTTTATTCGATGCATCGAAAACATCGATGTATTTATTCGATGCATCACATCGCAAAAAATATCGATGATTTTCTATATGAACATCCCTACGAGCGGGACAGCAAGTCACGCCGACTGACACGATTTTGCGTATTGCGGATCCGGTTAATTTTGTGCGGGATCCGCCAGACTATCTAGTGATGTGGGACTGCGGGACGCGGCTTTGCTCGATTACAATCCCTAATTACCACCTTCTAAGCCCGGTAAAAATTAAGGTTTCAGTGTATAGAGTTCTGGCAATTAATTTCCCCGAATTCGTTAATTTAATTTAATTTAATGTAATTGCAATGGAGCACAGGAGCACAGGCTCCGGTGGCAATTTCCCTACACACCCATCTTCCCCCTATCCTGCACCCAACTACATTTGCCCTCTATAAATTTTATCTTTAAATTCTATCAAAGTTTTCGGTAAATTATTCATCATTTCTTTTGGTAACTCATTCCAATCCCTGACACCCTTACCTAAAAAAGAGAATCTTCCCACACCCTTGTGCCTGAAATCTAGTGCCAGCTTGTGGTCATGGTCATCTTTTCCCTTCCATGCACTACTTTTCATACCTATTGCAATATCTTTCCATGCCTCATCGCCAGAATATGCCCTGTACACTCCCATGACCCTCCTCATTCTCCTCCTGTCTTGCAATGAATCCCATTCCAGCTCCTTTATCATATCCGTCACTGATTGCATTCTGCGATAATTTCCAGAAACAAATCTAGCAGCCCTTTTTTGCACCCTCTCCAACTCCTGTATTTGATACGTAAAATGAGGGTCCCATACTACACTACCATATTCGAGCAATGGTCTGACCAAAGTTTTGTAACCCAATTCCTTGACTTCTCTTGTACATCCCCTCATCACTCTCTCCAACAAGTGCAGAACTTTGAAACCTTTTCCTACCACCTGTCCTATGTGTCCTGCCCAGTTAAGTTTGTTATCAAAAGTAATTCCAAGATATTTACATTTCAAGTCTTCAGCAAGAAATTCTTTCCCCACCTTATATTCATAATTAATCTTTTGTTTTTTATTTGTGTATCTAATAAGTTGACTCTTCTTTGCATTTATCTTCATTCCATGTTTACCAACCCAATTAGATATCCTGTCCAGATCACCCTGAAACTGTTTACAGTCTTCTATCGTTTTGATTCTTTTATACAGCATTATGTCATCTGCAAACAATCTAATTTCAGATAGTAAACAATCAACACAATTATTCATTAGAATAATGAATAGCAATGGTCCCAATACGCTACCCTGTGGCACACCCATTTTTACTTCTACTTCTTTTGATGCTACATTTCCTACGCTAACTTTCGGTAACACAGAATACTCGTATAGGTGAAACATCTACATCGAATATAAATATGTTGAAGTTTCATCAAAAATAAATGGCTGAACACAGTGTTATGGCAGTTAATTTCCTTGCAGTTGCTTGGCTAAATACAGCCGTTATTAAACAACTCTCAGAACCTAGAAAATGATTTATTGTTTACTTAGTATACTGTAGCAGCCATATCTCTGGACATTCACTGAATATAAATAAGCAGAGAGCATCTAATAATTTTGATGTTGATTCAAACGCAGTACATACTATTTTCTGTTTTCGCCCGATTCATTTCTCCGCGGTTGCTTAACACTCTACAGCGCAGATAAGAAATATAATAAAGTAAGTGATTATATGTCGACTCATCATAGTGTAACACCAAGAAGTAAACAGATAGATATGGAACTGTAAAGAAATTGAAATGTAATAGGTCATACAATGTAAACTGTTGTGTATATAACTGTAAAGTAAGGCAAATCATGTATCTTTAAAACTGTAAATGAAATGAAATGTAAATTATTAAACTATGTAAATAGAACTGTAAAGTAATGAAATGTGAATTGTCATAAAACGCAAAGAACTTGGCTGTGTGGCTGATAAGGCCGAAAGCCATTTAAATAAATAAATAAAAACTAAATAGAATCGTTGTTAAATAACGAATTCTATGCGTTCCCTGGATGCAAAATTGCTGAAGATTATTTTTTGTTTACATTCTTTGAAAAATATGATGAAGAAAGTAAATTGGGTCCCATTTTCCATAGTATCTAATATTTTTCTTCTCAAAAAAGTTTTATTGTTTCGCGAAACAACCTTCGTATTCGTAAAAAGTTTGTAGTGCTGCAACTTATATCTCGTAGAAAGAAATTAAAGGTCTAAGTAGAAATTCCGATAAAAATGTTAATTGTTCGATTTGCTCCAGAAGTATTAGTACTCCAAGGATTAAGTGTGAATATTTCCATCAGTAACTCAGGAAAGGTTTCCTGTTAAGTTGCGGGATTTTACTACTTATTGATTCTGTTTTATAGTGGATAGATGATAGGGTGTTAAAAAAAAAGTGAAAAATAATTTAGGAGGTGATAGTATGCATCAGAACAAGACGAAATTGTCTAATAAAACGCATACTTTCTGAGTTAATAACAGGTCCGCAATGTGACGCCCTTCCACAGCAAGGCATGCCTCAGCCCCTCTGCGTTAGGAATCACGAACTCTTTGAAACTGTGTTGGTTGGTCCTGTAAGTCATCACGTCACATTGCGGACCTGTTACTAACTCCGAAAGTATGCGTTTTATTAGACAATTTCGTCTTGTTCTGATGCATACTATCACCTCCTAAAATAATAAAAAAATTTGTAACATGCTGTACAACGTGAAAGTATGGGAACTAATTGTGACGCCGTAGTTGTGGAGTATAACAAGCAGATCAAACCGTTCTTTTTAGGGACACCGCTTCGGATTCTTCTGCCCCTTATCGTCATGTCAATTTGATATTCATTCTCTGTCCTTGAATCCAGCTTTCTGACATCGAATCTTTTTTCCTATTTGTGGACGTTCGCACGGAACTGGTTTTTGACATTCGGTTATAAATCTCAGATCCACTAACAACCGGCTAAATGTATTCCACCGGAGATAAGCGATTTATCTTAGAACACATTATTTCATCTGCGGTAAAACAGAGTTTGTGTTTTCTGCTTACTACCATAAAGCCAAGGCCAATGGTTGGGGCGAATCACGTTAGGCTCTAGTGGGTAGTCAGACAAAGGAATGTCCCACTGAAAATGTCATTGGCTATCTTACCCATAAAGAAAAATAATAATAATACCAATATCACTGAAAACAAAGGCATAGGAGAAATTCATATGGGTAAAAACTACAAAATATATTTTTTAAAAATCTTATAATTCATTCAACTATAAATGATAATTGTGTACAAAAATGACCTACTACTAGGTGCCTTGTGCAAAAATTTTGAGAATAAAATACAATGAACAGTGAGGCTGGTAATTTATAATAGAACGAAAGAACCGCCTCAAATTATTTAGTGTAAAAGGTATGTAACAAAAAACTTTCAACATGTTACGAAACAATTAAGAATTTTTTGTAGGTGTAAAAACGTATGTACGACAAACTGTCATTGTACTTAACAGAATAATACCAATCTGAACAAAATAAACACCGCATATCCATACCTCTGTGATATGTATTGCTGCGATCATAGACAATGAGAATATTTCTCGAATAAAATGAATAAAATGTTTACATAGGAATTATAAACGAAAACCGAAATATTTATAATTAAAAAAAAAATCCGAGAGGCTACATATTGTACAAAGAAACACAATTTATTGATATATCAGCGATATGTGGTGCTGCTACCTAGCGGCTTGGCTGTGAACTGTCTCATACCCGCGACCTTCACAATTATTACTTTTGTCCAGGGTCAAATTCCGTAAAAATTTCTTTCTTAATTAGGTGGAAACTTTAACCAATAAAAAGGTTAACTCATTTATAAATTTCCATTAGGTGTCAAAGGAGATAAATGGTTCGTGACAAAAAAACACGTTTTAAAAATATTAATACTTTTGCACTTCAAGAGACAAATTCGGAAAAATTCGTTTCTTAAATTAAGATGTGACCAAAGTGTAGACTTTAACCTTTAAAATGATACCTCAATCATCTATTTCGGTTAGATAGTAGCTTCTAACAAAAAATGAGACCCTTATAGAAAAACAAGTGTTTCAGCATAAAAGCCATCAATTCATCCAAGGTAAAACAGCGTTTGATGCTTTATTCTTACGACAAATCCGTATGTGGCTAGAAATAGTGATGTAATTAGATCTATACAAACACTTACAGTAGCAAATATCACCGGTTTTTCTAGAACTTTTCAACGTTGTTTCGGTTGGATTCTGTTTCCGATCGCTATAGCTAATTTCTTTTCCGATTTGCATAGTTAGAACTGTTATCTCACGCTTAGCTATTACGAGATTTCGGGTTGCACAATTACTGACGATGTTCTTCTTCTATTTTTTTTTTTTTTTTTTTTAAATATTTAATGGTCGGTGGCTTGCGCCAATTTGACCAGCTGATATTTACATATCTTCCCTTCAAGAATCATACATTTCATATTTTTGGGCAATGTTCTACTTTTACAATTGTTTGGTATCTTGGTTACATATAACATCTTTCTTACATTTTACGTGTCTTTCTTTTGTATTATTTTATCTTAGATTGCAGATTGATGAATATTAATTATAGTGCTATTTTCATTTGTTACCGACATGATGGAGACTATAGCTAGCTTTACATAAATACAATTTATATCTGTACTGATCGACGTGCGTAAGTTAGTGATGGTTCGTCTGGTGAAATTGCGAGTTTAATATTTAGTGCCTTATGAATTTTATTCAGTCCTCATTTTGTAATAGTAAGACTTAAAAACTTTTGGAGGAGCGAGTATATGTACACTTATACGACCACTTAATTTTTTTTGGGGGGGGGGGGATTTTAAAACTTGGATTGGGTGACTAACGCCTCGTATACCTCCTGTCTCTGTGTTCCCAAGAGAGAAATTACTGAAGTTGGAAGGGGTATTTTTAATTTAACTAGACTTTTATAAAGGTTCTCTTGAAAGGCCTTGTATTGGCTGCATGCTTATATGACATGGTTTAAGTCGGCTACTTCTTCGTGTTCTTTTGAGAAATAGGGGGAGTTAAGTACTCCTATTCTGTGTAAGTGACTTGGGAAATTCCCATGACCCGTTCCCATACGTAATATGGATGTTTTTTGACTTCTACTCATTTTTTGGGATTCATACCAGGTTTTTGTAGGTAGGTCGGGTTGGATTAATGAGAAAGATGTTCTTCTTCTTCCTGATGTCGTGCCAGATTCCGGGAGACGGCAGTTACAATGGAGGATGCACTCCTCATGGAAGATGAACTTGGATAGTTTACCCTAGCCTTCTCCAGTATGTCTTCAGATGTGTTGTTGCAAGTGTGGTTGACTGTGACAAGGTAGAGTGTTGTTTGTTTTGTGGGTGAGAGGTAAAAGAAGGGAGAGGGATAAACCCGGTGCCGGCCCATTCAGGCCTACTCTTCCGAAAGACAAGGAAAGGGCCTCCAGGGTTAAATTCCCCATCCAATGGACGAATCACCATTAACAGTGTCGAATTCCCTCACTCCATACGCACTGTGAAGAGGTTTAACCCAGGACTTTGGGGCACAATCTGGTGACTATGAATCGTGCGCCACCACCTCTGCTACCCTGCCGACCAAGTCCACCACCAATACTGGAACCAGCTAACCCCGTGTCAGCGCCGGACACCCCACGGTGCCGCGACCAACGAACGCCCCATTTGTGGAAAGGCGAATGAACAACATCAGCTAAACCAAGGAAAGGAGTAGAGAAAATAGTACGACGCACCTCATAGGGCCTATAGGCTCCACCCCAGGTAGCCTATGTTTAAATGTGGCGATACCAACCCCCCCGCCCCCAAATAAATTTACTTGATTAAAATTGCAATTGAGCGCATGCTCCGGTGTCAATTACCCCACATACCCATCTTCCCCCTTTCCTGCACCCACCTACATTTGCCCTCTACAAATTTTAACTTGATATTGTTTCGACGTTTTTGGTAAATTATTCATCATTTCTCTTGGTAACTTATTCCCATCCCAGACATCCTTACCTAAAAAGAGAATCTTCCTACACCCTTGTGCCTGAAATCAAGTTCCAGCTTGTGGTCATGCTCATCTTTTCTCTTCCATACATTACTTTTCATTCTTACATCAACACCTTTCCGTGTCTCATCATCAATATACACCTTGTGCACTCCCATGACCCTCTTCACCATCCTCCTGTCTTCCAATAAATCCCCTCCCAGTTCTTTTATCATATCCGTTACTGATTGCATTCTGCGATAATTCCCAGAAACAAATCTAGCAGCCCTCTTTTGCACCCTCTCCAACTCCTGTATCTGGTACTCAAAATGTGGGTCCCATACTACACTAGCATATTCAAGCAATGGTCTAACCAAAGTTTTGTAACCCAATTCATTTACTTCTCTCATACGTCCCCTCATCACTCTCTCCAACAAGTGCAGAATTTTGAAACCTTTTCCTACCACCTTTCCAATGTGACCTGTCCAGTTAAGCTCGTTAACAAATGTAATGCCATGGTATTTACATTTCAAGTCTTCAACAAGTAATTCTTTCCTCACCTTATAATCATAATCAACATTTAGCTTTTTATTTGTGTATCTAATAAGTTGACTCTACTTTGCATTTATCTTCATCCCATGTTTACCAATCCAACTAGATATCCTGTCCAGACCACCCTGGAGCTGTATACAGTCCTCTGCTATTTTGATCCTTTTATATAGCATTATGTTATCTGCAGGCAGTCTAATTTCTGATAGTAAACAATCGACACAATTATTCAAATGTGTGGTAATAGGAAAATTGATACGGGTATAGTCTGTGCTCACTTTCAGAGAAGTGTCCGCATGTTGTTGATCGCGTAGTTTGTATACGTGAGGGGAGGACATTGTTGAATACGTTCGGTCCAAACAGCTTCGCACCTAATGACAACAAATTATTCTTGTATTTTGTTATGTCGGTGACTGGTTGTTAGAAAGCTTTAGTTGAGTCTACCTTTAAGCCTAGCATACATTTTCATTTTTGTCGATCGGTTTGATTGAGAACTCTGCTGAGCCCACAGACACCCCGTTTACTACTTCATTTTAGTGTCAGTTGCGATAGGTAAGTATGTCTGAAATACAGAAATTAGCTGTTGCTGCGGCTATTATTTTGATAATAGGAAAAAAATAAAAGAATAGACTTAGAGAAAAACAATCCAAACATTGGTTGTTTAAGAGAAAGAATTTAAGCACATTAATTTACTAAATGAATGGAAGCGAGAACATGAAGATTGGATTAGTTATGTTCGCATGAACCAAGAAACCTACTTCGAGTTACTGGCAATTGTGACTCCACGTATCAAAAGGCAAGACACTAAAATCAGAAACGTGATAAGCAGTAACACACCATGAATGTCTTGGTGCTACATTGCGATTTTTTAGTAATAGGTTCGATGTTCGATTTACTGATAAGAAACAGCAACATATCAAAATACAAAAAAGTTGGTATTTCCATGTCTTCGGTATCAGACCCAAAATCTACGCAATTCGTTATATTTTTTCTGTGCCGTCCGAAAACAAGATCTAAATGAATTCATTTTTTATAACTGCATCTTTATTTACATGTTGATCAATTTCTTTCAATTTATCGATAAGAATATCATGTGTAGCACTTTTTTCTGATTGTGTAAATAATCTTTAGTTTCGATTTTCCACAGACACACATTTTGTCTGTATCTATCTATCTATATATAGAGATGAATGTATGTATGTTTGTTTGTTCTTCATACAAATCCACAGTTTTCATCCAATCTCGATAAAACTTTGCACACTTATCCTTTGAAACAAGGAGAAAAATACTGTCTACATTTGTTTGAAAAATTATCTGTATAAATAATACATGTTGTCTTATAATTTTGAAAAATTACTGAACGGTGATAGACAAGACGCGTTGGATAGGGAGATCTGTGTACTGTTTTTCCGTGTAGCGGTCAGGTAGCTCAGTGGTAAAAGCGCTTGTTTACTAAATGAATTTTGGGATGTGGTCTCTGGTTCAAATCTCCGTGGAAGCTAAGGTTTTTAAAAATTGTTTTTGATCGTAAGAGTCACGCCTGGGCCGTCGGTTATTCGGATTGAATGTTAAACTGTAGATTTCACAAAGTTAGGGGTGCAATGCGAGACAATTCGTAGGTAGTCTTGCAATGCTGTAGGTGTACACTTTTTTACGTTATATTGATCCCTCAGGGGTGATTCGCAGTCAGTGTGTGTGTATGATCTGCAGTAATAATACTATAAATGCGGAAGTAAGTCTCTGTCTTTTGTTACGATTTGACAACTAAATGCCTATACCGATATTGACGGAATTTTTCAAGGAAATCTGTAGGGAGGGCACAGGACATTTTTTTCGGTATGATTAACACTTGTAGTCACGAAATTTTGAGAACTTATCAAATGGTGACAGAGAGACGGATGTGTGTGTTAGTCTGTAATGTTACGACGCTTGCTCAAGCTATGCTTCTCGCGCATTATGTTAGTGTGTAATTTGTTAATAAATTTAGTTTAGAGAAAAAAACGTATTATTTAGTATGGATGTCGATTTTTTTCTGTCCTTTTACTTTGTGGCTGCCTAAATGTTTCTGGCACCGGTTTATTTTGCCTTCTTTTGTGACATGCCTTGCGGGCGTAAAATGGCCTAAGTTGTAGCTCTATCAGAGCACGAGCAGCTAAAGTTATTAGAACCCAAGAATCGGATGATCATGCTGAAGAAAGAAGAAAAGTCCAAGCTGAAATAAAGCTGCCCTTAGTAAACACCCTATACCCCCCCACCCCCACCCCCACCCCCACCCTCACCCCCACCCCACAACCCCTCACATTCGTTTATTTTTCTTTTTTTAAATATGTTGGAACTTGATTCTCTTCAAGAGACAGGTTCGATGGTAGAAAGATTTAGTGATGGCTTTCCGGTCATATTATGCCGACTCGGTGTTGTTTCTGACCAATCCTTCGCTACCAACAACTTTCTATATTCAATTCTGGCAAAGAAATTCTTAATCCACGCTTACGAAGTCATGGATATCAACTAGTAAATCAATAAACTCAGTGAGAAATTCGCGTGACATTAGTCTAATATCCGTCATGCAAGACGGAAGTGCGTAGACACACTCCTTTATGCTGGACGACAAGTAGGAACACCCACGGAAAATCAATGATATTCTGAATGTCTTCAAGCCAAACAATTGACGGAACAAAACAATTAAGTAGATCGATTTGTGACCACACTCTCCCAGTATTGCATTACAAGTTGAGACTGTACAATCAAAACGATCGTCAAGCATGAGTGTGTATGTCTCCCCTCTGAGCCGCACATACGACTGCTCCGGCAGGTGCCCCGCTGGGCGCAGGCGCGGTGTAGGCTGCCCGGCAGAGCGTCCGTCCGCGCCCGTGGCGGCAGTCGCGATGCGGCAGCCGAGAGCAGCGGACTGGCGCCTCGCCGCGGCGGTGCTACTGGCTGTGGCGGCGGCGGTGGCGGCCGAACACAGCGCCGGTGAGTCCGAGCTCATAACACGTTGGGGTTGACAACCATAGTGGCGCAAGTGTCGAGATAAACTGCTATAACACGATTTTGTAAATATATTTAAAATCTTTGACATGGGGATCGTAATAAAACACACCAAATACTTGTCAACAAATTTTAATATTTTCCATATCGATGTTGCATCAATATTATTACAATCGACATTTACTATTATAAATGCGAATGTAACTCTGTCTCTCTATTTATTACATTTTCATGACTAAACTGCGATCTTGATGAAATTTGACATGGAAATATTATGTATCATTAGAAGGACACAGGATACTTTGTTCGGGATAAATAACATATTTCATCGTGAAATTTTTAAAACTGAATGGTGACAGACAGACGGATAATGCGTGTCAGTCTCTGTAAAGTTATAACAGTTGCTCAGGCTTTGTTTCTCTCGCAGTGAGTTTGTGTATGACCTGTTGGTAAATTTCATGTACATACATAATTTGCTATATGGTACAGATGTGGATTTGCGCTGCATGCGATGACTATCAATAATGCCCAGCGACAGACACTGAAAGTAGTCAGGTTACACTTAAAAAATACGTGATGATTCAATACGAAGTTACATGTATCTAGCTCACCGCTTTCGAACCGTTAAACGTTGTATATCTTAGCAATGGACAGCAAAATCAAAAACGTTGTGAACAAAGCGGTATTGATTTAACTTATTTTGTTGCTACTTTTAAATGTGTAGCAAACTGATTCTTTTACATCAGACGGGTTCAATGGTTGAATGGTATGGTGATGGCTTCCCCGTCACATTATCCAACTCCGCTATTTTTTTGGGACACCTTTTATGTACCTTAAAGAATTCTATATGTATTTCTAGCAATAAAAATCCAAGTCTACGCATATGACATCACGGGTAACAGTTCGTTTCAGTATAAACGTATAAAATCACTGATACGATTCTGGGCTAAAGACAAAATAGAGCAATGTAGGCGCATAATATTTTACGTACTTATTTGGTTACATCTGTATTAGTCGTACAGTTATTGTTATAGCTGAACTCGCGCTTTTAAATCCGGAGCTAAGCAAAATCACTTTGCCTGCCTGCGAAGAAACAGAAACAATACTTGAAGAGATAATTAGTTTATCACCTTACTCATCCTAAGCAGAAAATCAGTGCGATCTGGATGTTATTTCGGAATGGTGCCATAAATGGCAACTTACACTAAACTGAAAAAAACTGCAAAGCAATGCTCATAACTAACAAAAAAAAATCTGTTTGATCACGAGTATACGGTATAGCCCATTTGTTGACACGGTTGATTACGTGAAGTATTTGGAGGTAACAGTACAAAACAACATGAAATGGGACCAGCACGTAACTACCGTTGTGGGTAAAACTAATTCTATGTTAAGATTCATAGGTCCTATTTTGAAGAATTGCAACGCTTATACTAAGGAAATAGCTTATAAAACTCTCGTGCATCCAGATTTGGATTACTGTTGTGGAGCTTGCAATCCTAATCGCAAGGGACTGATTGACGCTTTAGAGAAAGTAAAGAGGAGAGCCTCTCGATTCGTGACTGCGCGACTGCTTGCTTCAGTTTTTACGAAAGCGTCACAGAATTGACACATACATTGTGCTGGGATTGTCTGGCAGACAGACGGCGTCGGTTTCATCTGAATTTGTTGGCGAATGCGCGAAATTCTTCTTTCATTTACGAGTGCAATGAAATACTTCGTTCACCAACCCATTTAGGTCGTAATGACAGGAGAGATAAGATTAGAGAAATAAGATGCCGTACTGATGCTTACACGTAATCTTTCTTTCCTCAGGCTATTCGAGACTGGAATACACAGAGTTAGTTTTGGTGCAAAGCAACCACTATATTTGTGAATTGCAGAGTATGGATGTAGATGTAGAAGTATTATTCCAAATATCATCTAAATCTGTTTCCTGCTCAATATCTTTTCTGAGTTGACCTCTGGAACCACCTGCCGAAGTACTGTTGGTTGTGATTCTCATCGCACGTGAATAAATTTTACTATCGGTTTGGTACGCTAAAGATAACAGCAGGGTCTACGTTTTACCTTACGTAGATCACATTTATCATATTTATTACTTGTGCCACTATGGTTCTCAACCCGTCAATTATGTTTGTTAACGCACATAAAGGACTATACTGCAGATCGACGGCAAATTTTCTGAATTACAAGAAACAACAGCAAAACCTCCTCCACCGTCTGCTGTTAAAAGAAAACTCCTGTCAGCAATTTTACTAAAATTCGACCACAATAATATGAGTGAATTCTTCTTTCTGTCTTCATCGATCACGTTCTGGAGGTCATGAGGCAGAACAGATAGTGTATTCCGAAATCACATAGTTTTATCCGATCAGCTGAAAAGATTTCTTGTTGTCACCTGTTTGATTGAATTCTAGTCACCACGCTGCTGATTAATACTAACAACTCTATTCTAAGGATGACGATTTACATAGTGTAAGCAATGGATCACTAAGTATACGTCCTTCTGAATAAATAGTTTATGCTTATACAATTACAATACTCGTTTTTTATTGTTTTAAAATAAGAAGAAAACTAATTGATTGACTAATATTTTTCAGTTTGCTGTTAGAATGGATTGTAAGAATAAAAATAAAGTATTGGTTGGCGACAGTGAAAATGAAAGATGGTGTTGGGTTATTATCTGCATTTATTAAAGGAATAGTTGTGAACAAAAGGAGAAATTTAATTTTTGAAGAGTTATAGAATTAAAATGGAAAGAACTGATGCCTTTATAATCCATCTTCATCCGAGGAAATCGTAAGCTATGTCTGAAGAATTGTATTATAAAAAACAAATGAGATTTTAATTCGTTTTAATTCACGTTCACTGCTGTAACGTTAATGTCTGGAAACTTATATCATGAAATTACTGGGTAGGTCAGAATAGGGAGGAACAACATTTATAGCACGAATTTTTTTTAGGAAAGCATTGAGTTTTTGAAATTTTTATCTAATTTTTTATAATGGTTAATATTATTCATTTCAACTCTACGTAAATGGTACATGTATAATTTCACACAAACTGAAAATCTAGACCCATAGCAGAATTTTTTTTAGGAATTTGGAAAAGGAAGTCTGTCGGTCTTCTTCTGTGGTAGAATGCACGCCCTGTATATGTGCGAGTTCTGAGAATTCTACTTTTGAACTTCTGTTATTAAACTTATATTATTTATACGAAACATGAAATTTGAAAAAAAATTGTGATAGTCTCTTCATTCAAAAATATAAGTTTCTTACAAGAAATAGTTTTTTTTTAAATATATATATAAATTAATAGATCCAGTCCGTGTTAAAGTTCTCTGTATGACAGCGCAAAGAACATAACAGGCAACCTCATTCATCTGTGAGAAAACTCGCTTCGTATGTGTGTCGATTTCTGTACCAGAGCTCTGTGTTCCAGACATCACTTTAAACTTTGTGGATCAGATATAATTTTGTGGAATTATCGGTTTATGTGAAGTCAGGGAATACGGGATAAATTGAAACTATTTCGCTGGGGCGTATGATCAACAGTTGTGAGACTCCCGGTTGAAAGTGTCAAACTTATCGTCTGCAGCCTTTCTTCCATCGATATTTACGATTTGATTTGTATGGCTCAAACTGCGGTTAAAAAAAAAAAAATGTTTAAGAAACTATGATTAGAATTCAGAACTACCAGTATGACTGCAGGCGCTAAGAATCCACCACAATGGATGAGGGGGTACAATGGGACCAGGTTAGACTCCTGGTCCCCTCGTACCGCCCAGCCTGATTGCGGTACCGAGCGTGGTGGGTGAACGGTTAACGTTATCGCCTCGCATTCGGGAGGACGCTGGTACGAATCCCCGCCCGGGCATCAAGATTTGGGTTTTCCATGGTTTCTCCAAATCACTCCACGTTAATAGGTTAATGTCGGTATACTTCCTTCAAAAAGGCTATGGCCAAATTCCTTGCCGTTACTTGCCCCCATCCCTTATTCCTTTCCACCTCTAATAACCTCGACGTAAAGCCGTAAGCAAAGCAAAAAAAAAAAAAAAAAAAAAAAAAAAAAAAAAAAAAAAAAAGAGAGAGAGAAGAAGAAGGAAAAGAAATCTGATTGTGGTCTACTTGAGGATTTCCCGAGTCGACTAAGTTAATTCTGGGGTGATTCACAATCCGCACCTCATAAGCTACACATTTCACAAAGGAAAATAACCGTATTACAGAAAACATAAGTTGCATGAATGGCAGACAGATTTTCCAGGAACTGACAATCCCTGGTGCTCTAACTACACAGTGGAAACACTAGAAAAATTCTTAATTACAAACCATGATGGGTCTTGAGTCTTTGTATGATATGATAGAGTACATTTGCTAATAATAATAACAGAAAACTGTGCTGTGTACAGATTCCCAAGCGATTAATTTTTTTTGGCTTTAGGTCTTGTCATCAGAGGCCTAAACGGACCGGGAACAAGTAATGGATACGAACTCAGCAATGGTCTTTTGAAGGAACCATCCCAGCATTTGCGCGGAGTGATTTCAGGGAACTATTGAAAATAGAAATTTTGATAGCATAATGGGTATTTGAACCCACGTCCTCCTGAATGCGAGGCGTTATCGCTCACTCACTACACTCGTAATGTTTGAATTGATCTAAAAAATTAGGCATGTGCGTGAGCTAAGCCATTGGTATTTCTCTTTTACCCACTGTTATCAACTATAAGATACGTCATACATCACTTTAAAACAATAAACTATTTACATTCATTGCAAATACTCTTCACCTCTACGATATGGATAATAATATATGCTCGAACATAATGAACTTTGTAGATGAAAACAATTTGCTTACATCCAACCAACATGGATTTCTGAAGATAAGATCATGTGAAACTCAGCTTACCCTATTTTCACATGATGTATTTAAAGTTATTGATACAGGTTCACAAACTGATGCAATTTTTCTGGATTTTCAGAAAGCCTTCTACTCAGTGCCTCACAATCGCCTTTTAGCGAAGATTTGAGCGTACGGTATATGGGATCAGCTTTGTGAATGGATAAATGATTTTCTAACTGGTCGGTCGCAGTATGCCGTCGGTGAAGGAGAAGCCTCCTAATCTAGATGTTACATTGGGTGTACCTCAAAGAAGTGTAATTAATTAATTTTTATAAACGATAGCAGATTTAGATTGTTTGCTAATGATGCGGTCATCTATAGGGAAGTAAGGTATTTCAACGATTTCTTAGAATTTCAGCGTGATCTGGATTTTATTTCGCCATGGCGCGACAATTGGCAACTTATACCTACTATATTGTAAAAAGTGCGAGGCAATGTTCATTACTAACAAAAACAGTCGGTTTGTTCAGAAATACAAAGTAAACAGTTCAGTTATTGGTATGGCCGATTCCGTGAAGTATTTTGGCGTAACAGTAAAAAGCAACATGAAATGGGACTTGCTCATTAATTCGGTTGTAGATAGAGCTAATTCTAGGCTGTGATTCATTGTTCGAATTTTGAAAAATTTTAATGCACAAACAAAGCAGATAGTGAACAAAATTCTCATGCGTCGACATTTGAACTACTGTTTGTGGGACCAGTTTCGTAGGGAGCTGACTGACAGCACAGAGAAGAGCCCCTCGGTTCGTGACCGCTTGCTGCAGTCGTTTAGAAAGCGACACAGAACTGATTAGACTGCGAGTCTCTGGTAGACGAACGACGCACGTTTCGTCTGAACTTATTGGAATACATGCGTACACCCACTTTAATTTGGGGTTGCAATGAAATACTTCGTACACCAACCTATTTGGGCCGCACTGCAGAAAAGATAGGATTAGAGAAACAAGATGCCACACTGATGCTTATATGAATTCGTTCTTCCTTCGTGCTATTCGGGATTGGAATGTACAGGTTAATTTTGAATCAAATGTGAATTGCAGAGTATATAACATGCAGATGTAGAAGGTGGACGACTTAAGCATAAGGGTATCAGCCATTAAGTTGACTAGCCTGTAAGTTGGACTTGAATGTGGTGAATATCATTGACATAGAAAAGAGAATTCTAAGGATGTTATCTCGGAAAGAACAATGAGCCGAGTCTGAAAAGGGAAGAATTAAGTGTGTAAAAAAGGAAAAATAATCTGTAAACAATTCGTGCAGTCTTTGAAATAAATGTTAAATAGCGTAAAACGTAGGACTAGTTATTTAATGTGAAGTACGTCGTATTCAGGACCACGACTGAGTTTAACCAGCAGAAATGAATCTGTCATTCGCCATTTTGGAGTGTCCAAGATTCAAAACGGTCTGTAATATAAACACTTATCATATCAATAGTGTGAACGGAAGTAAAAAATGATAGGTGTTCCTATGGTAGTAGTAAGAATTTGTTCTCGAACAGTTTTGAAGGAAAAACGAATAACAAATTTTTTCTCGAAGTACTTGGCTGGGATGTTTTAAATAATTTCAATTGATTTTGAACGACGGAAAGTTTTATTGTAATGAAAACATTAAAACCATTTGATTTTGCGATTACCTACGTTCATGTAAACTTTCTCTGAGTTTTTTTTTTTTAACTGTTTCAAAAAAATCTTAGCTTATGTCGTGACCAGTTTGTAATTAACTGCCACAAAGAATACAGCCTAAACATAGCATGCTCTTCTACTTACAGGAATTTCTGCATCTGTAAATAAACAAAAAGCAACAAGTATCTTTAATTCCTACCTTGAATTATAATATTTTACATTTGTCCATCGTATTTTTGTGCAGTTCCTTCCACAATAGACAATTGTATTTTAGCTAAGATGAGAATGACATTTTTAACAATATAAGATCCAATAAAATCAAATTAGATTATTTATTTGAAATGTACCAGTAAAGTCCATGGAGTTATTCATTTGAAATTTCCTGGTCCGCCAAGCAGCGTTCTCGTAGCGGCTAGAGTAACTGACAGCTCTTTTTTTTTTGCTTATGGCTTTACGACTTGTCGACATCGAGGTCATCAAAGGCGAGAAAGGACTGGAGGGAAGGAACGGGAAGGAATTCGGCCATCTCCTTTTGAAGGAACCATCCCGGCAATCGCCTGGAGTGGCTTGCGGAAACCATGGAAAACCGAAAACTGGATACCCGGACGGGGATTTGAACCCACGTCCTGCCAAATGAGAGGCCAGAACGTTAACGCCCACCTACCAATTTAGGGTTGCCAGATGACCGGGAAATCCGGGAATTTTGTGTCTGGTCCCGTGTCCAGGAATTAAGCGTTACTGTGCCGGAATTCCCGTAAAACTTAAGATACCACGGTGGCCATGCCGCGCTCGCAGCGAGAG
Organism: Vandiemenella viatica; assembly: GCA_031002005.1. Taxonomy (NCBI): domain Eukaryota; kingdom Metazoa; phylum Arthropoda; class Insecta; order Orthoptera; family Morabidae; genus Vandiemenella; species Vandiemenella viatica. The sequence continues at coordinate 193,594,234 of JARYHS010011408.1, forward strand.
GTAGAGGAACGCTCCACCTTACCCACGACCAGAGACAATATACAGTATATAGACTGTTCAACTATGGCGTAGTCATTTTCAACCAAAGTTGAATTAATAATCTTAATATATATATATATCCAGGTTGAACGATTTTTGTTACAATTGTTACGATCCACAAATCAATAATGAGTCTAAACTTATGGATTTTTCCTCTTACAGGGCAAGGTAAAAAATATCGCACTTACTCAGAAAGTGTGACTATGAGACGCTGATCGTCATACGTTCTGCCTGTTAGTGTGAGGGGGCGCAGCTCAGATAGGTTGGATCACTATTTACGAACTCAGAGCTCATCGCCTTCAGATGAAAGACCAATTTACCCAGCGTTCTTTCAGGTATTAATTTAAGATGTCCGGCATAATCTCTGCGATCCATATGTCACCTCCGCGTGCCTCGGAAGGTCGCCAAAAATGCAAGCATAGTTGGCAGAGGCTCTGCAGACAGCCAACCAGCCGGCTTCCTACCTCAAGTACCGACATGCGCCAAAATTGTGTCTCGCCTTGGCGAATACGACATTGGAATTAAATACTGGGTTTGTGAGGGAAATATAACAGTATTGAATCATAAAGTAAATTATTAAATTTAGAGATAAAAATCCACACTGATATAACTCTGTCAGACAGACAAGGTTACTTTCGCTTTCACGACTAAAGGGCTAAACCGGTTTCGATTAAATTTGACAAAGAAATACTATGTACCCTTAGGAAAGTCATGTGATACCTTTTTCAGTATAAATGACATGTTTTGTCACAAAACTTTGAAGACTAACCGACCGACGACAGACAGATGGATAGCGTGTGTCACTCTGTGTAATGTTATATCGGTCGCTCAGGCTTTGTTTCTCTCGCAGACAGTTTATGTATAACCTGTTCGTAAACTTCATGTACAGACACAACCTTCAAAAAGGCCATGGCCGAATTCCTTCCCATTCCTTGCCCCCATCCTTTCCCGTCTCTAAAGACCACGTTGTTAAAAAGGGACGTTAAACTGTTAAAAAAAAAAAAAAAAAAAAATACAGACACAACTTATTATATAGCATAGATGTGGTTTTTATTCAATTCTAGCAATAAAATGCTAAGCTGTGATTAGTTTTTCGTAGCAGCTATTCTCTTGTAAAATAAGGACAGTGTCCGTTTTTAAGCGCGATAACTCCCTTCACAGCAAACAGACATTCTTCAGATTTTTCAGAGTGCCAGAGTAACTTTCATTAACTTTGTTTTTCGTAGCATTTCATTTTGAATTAGTTAAAAATATATGGCAGAACTTTTCGGCAGAATAAATGTGGTGTAAAATTGAAATTTACGATTCAGTGATGTTCTTCCCGTGATCGAAATTTTTTAATCGCTACTGCCAGGCTGCTCGGCCTCTTTAGAAATTTACCTTGAACGCCAGACTTGAGATCAAGGCTATTAAAACTAAAAACATTGAAGATTTTTTATTAAACTGAATGTGATGTCAAAATTTTAGTATGCGTTTTAGTCATATCCGGTCAACTTGTCATGACCTTTGACCTTAAAAACTGATACTATTCTAGATCCGTGACAAACCCAATAACTAAACGTAGCAATGATTACAACCACTTTGTTAAAGTGTAGGGCACGATTTCGTGTAGACATTTAACACCAATATAGACAAAAGTTTACTAAAATGCAGAAATGTTTGTAATGTTATTTCGTAACGTAATGCCATGAAATTGGCCCCAATCAGCAATTAAACAGCCCTGAAGTCAAGTTTCGCAATTAGGAATAATTGCCATACAACTCTTGTAATCAAATTCATAACAGTTAAAAGCTTTCAACCAGTACATTCCAGTCTGCGAAGCAGAATGTTTGTCGGAAATTCAACCAGAAATTTCAACTTATCACTTTTAAGATATTAATGGCAAGATTATTTCGTCATGCTGTTGAGGATAAAATGATTGGATTTAATTCAAAAAATAACTGGAAGGCAGAACAAGGGTAACTTATCACGGCTATATTTTTTTCCTTACCTGAGTTTTAGCGGATTAATTCAAGGCTATTGCAGAAAACTTTTGAGGAGTAAATGCAACCGGTCAACTGAACTGCTAATTCTATTTGACTGAAACCATCAACAAGCTATACTTGTATGGAATCTGTTAGACGATGCTTCTTATACACTGAATAGACAGTCACGCCACAAAAAGATGCAAACATCCAGATTGAACACCGCTACTGTGTCGCAGTCAGGTTAGCAAAGGGGGCGGGGTAACAAGCTCAACTGGGCAGAACACATTAGACGGGGGGTAGGGAAGGGTTTCAGGATTCTGTACTTGTTGGAGAGAGTGATGAGGGGATGTACGAGAGAAGTGAGGGGGTTGGGTTACAAAACTTTGGTCAGACCATTGCTTGAATATGGTGGGGTAGTATGGACCCACATGTTGGCTACCTAATACAGGAGTTGGAGATGGTGCAAAAAAAGGCTGCTAGATTTGTCTCTTCAATCTACCGCATAACACAATTAGTAAGTAATATGATAAAGGAGCTGGGATGCGATTCATTGGAAGACAGGAGGAGGGTTAAGAGGGTCATGGGAGTGTGCAAGGCGTATGTTGGTGATGAGGCATGGAAGGATATTGGTGCAAGAATTACAGGTAATGCATGGAAGGGAAAAGATGACAATGACCACAAGCTGGCACTCGATTTAAGATACACAATTTGACCAAAATTTGGCTGCCGCTGAAAAATTCTGTCACTCATATTTTGCACAATCTGACATCAATGTCATCCTAAGAAACAGTAACGCAATACTGGCTTGCCAGTATTGCATTACTGTTTCCTGGGATGACATTGATGTCCGATTGTGCAAAATATGAGTGATAGAATTTTTCAGCGGCGGCCAAATTTATTTTCAAAGTGGGTACAAGGATGTAGGTCAGGGATTGGAATATACTACCAAGAGAAATGGTGAATGATTTACCAAAAACTGTGAAAGAATTTAAAGTTGAATTTGAAGAGAGCAAATGTAAGTGAGTGCAGGAAAGGGGGAAAATGGGTGTGTAAGGAAAAATGTGAATACTTTTTATCGATAACTGTCCTTGAACGTTCCTATCTGTTCCCGCTGTTGGGTCTGCAAGATACGGCACATTCAACCCGAGGACGCACCAACGTTTACCTTGTCACGACCGTTGCAACTAGTCGCCTGCGTAAGATAAGGTACACCGGTCTTAAGCTTGGGATTTCTTTGTTTTCTGTGTTGAGTGTCGCGTGATTCCAAATGGGGACAGCGAAATGTGAATGAACTTCACGGAACCAGTGCTGAGAATATCTGCCATCTAGCTAAGGGATACGTAATATTTCAATTAACATTGAAAACACAAGCAAAATACTATCACCCCATAATGAAGTAGATATGTAAGCAGTTGGTTGTTTGAAATAACTACTCCACTTGTGTTTATTTTCCCGTGCGCTCCATAATAACATTACATAACAAGGCATCGCCTCGATCCAAAGATACTAAGTACAAACATTCACAAATGTTCCAGCGATTAACTTCACACACTTCCGATAATTACTGAGAGGCAATTCTCTCTGGTCGCCATCTCTGCGCGCTTGTACAGATGCTTTAAAAATATTCAGAATATTTCAAAGAGTTTCGACCGACATTTCTCGAATTCTGACAATACTTTAACAATTAAATCCATACAAAAAAGTCAGAATTAATTCAAAATCATTCTCAACCATCATGAAACACATGGAAATGGAAATTAACATATTTAAAAGTATTCAAACAAAATTATCTAAATAAGCCATCCCACACAGTTGAGATTGTCCTCTGAACATCGTGGATCAGCTTACACTTAATTTAATCAATGTTTCATGCATAATACTATCCTGGAATATATCATATAGCATTTACATAGTTTCTCTCCATGAAACAATGTTCATTTACATGAATTCACAGTTAATTACACATAATATATACAAAACCATAATTAATCAAGTCTCAGTTTGCTATACATAATTCTTAAAACACAATTTCATTAAATGGTTTGGGCCTGAAGGCTATTATAAAGTATTTATATTATCATCATTTATATACTAAATTGTCTTCCAGTATTTATCTGATTATTCAGGTTGTAAGTGACGGATTTGGCTATGTTTGCCTGCTAAGGGGTGAAGGGTGGACGCTGGAATGCGGGGTGGTGGGGAGGATGCACAGCTGCGGTCTGGGGGAGACGCTCTTGTGCAGGCAGAAGGCGCTGAGCTGTGGAATGAAACGGTTTCTGTATTTGTGTACAATCCATGATGGTAAATAAAAGTGTTGTCGTACTGAGAAGTTGTGATTCTCTTGTTGCCGGTTCATTAATGCTCCCAATTACACGCAAATATTGAGCTGCATAGTCGGCAGGACTGCAGGAGCAAAGTGTTGGACATCTTGTCGATCATTGCAAGGGATCAGGTACCTTGCGATCATCAGTGAGTTCAAGAAGAAGTTAAATCGGGCGTTACCGTTGCAAGGTGTAGGACAAGACACTACACACACACACACACACACACACACACACAACACTTACTCATGACCTTACGCCTTGTCGACGTTGAGGTCATTAGAAGCGGGAAAGGACTGGGGTCCAGGAGCGGGAACGTATTCGGCCTTGGCCTTTTGAGGGACGCATCACTGCCTTCGCCTGGAGTGATCTGGGGAACCACAGTCGGTTTGTGTTCAGAGGTAATTTCCAAAGACAAATATGGCATCCCTACTTTGTACCTCCTGCAACTCCTGTATTTGATAAACAACATGTGGATCCCGAACTACATTACCATATTCAATCAATGGTCTGACAAGTTTTATAACCCAATTCCCACATTTATCTGACATCCCCCTCATCATCTTCTCCAATGATTTTTATGTTCGGAATCACATGTGCACGCTGAAAACGTTGAAGGTACGGTCTTCTAAAATGAATTCGTTAGCTTAACATATTCATGATGCTTTAATACCGTAGGAGTGGTGCAGGTTAGGCTGCCTTGCTGTGTGCAAGAAATTACGAGGATTAAGGGTACCGATTTTGATTTTACGTTTTAGACCAACGATTAAGAATAATATTTTTTATCACGCAATACGAGAGGTCTGATGGCTCTGGGATTCAGGTGTTTGAATGGAGGGTGAAAGGTCCTCGGTTCGAATCCCGGTGTCGGCTGTGATTTTCACATACCGTTAACCCGACCTTCACCTCTGCCACAGGTTGCTGTGTAATATGAAGTACGCCACAACGGATCGGTGTTTTGGATGCCACGTTATGCTGTAGGTCCTTGTACCTCGTAGAATTAGACTGGACTCCAAACAGATAGCTGAGTTTGTTGTTTGTGATGCAAATCGGTCTACAGTAATTATTATAAATGCGAAAGTCTGTTTGTTATTTTTTAACGACGAAGTGGCTAAAATAATCTTGATGAATATGAC